>OZ002734.1:28878710-28992155 GCA_963924305.1 Polygonum maritimum
TCACCGATGCTCTAAGTGAGATGCCATCCTATGCAAAGTTCTTACAAGAAATCTTGAGCAAGAAGAGGTCAATTGTGGAAATGCAAGATGAGGTGAAGATCTTGGAGCTACCTCAAAAGCTAGGTGATCCCGGAAGATTTGCAATAACCGTGGGTATTGGGTCGCGGAAGTTTCAAGCCTTGTGTGATCTTGGAGCAAGCACTAGTGTCATTCCGTACACCATATGGAAGTCTACCGCCATGGGACTCATTGCCCCGGTTAACATGAGATTGACTATAGCCGATGGAACATCAATTGAGCCGATTGGAGTGGTGGAGGACTACCCGGTATGTGTGGAGGGACACTATGTCCCAGCGGACTTTGTTGTGGTTGACATGTTAGAAGTGCCGGGCGAGCCTATCATCTTGGGAAGGCCATTCCTTGCTACGGTTGGAGCCTATCATCTTATAAGATGTGAAGAAAGGTCACTTGTCCCTTGAATTTGGTGGAGTAGAGCTCGATTTCTCCTTCAAACCAACTTCGAAGGAGGCTTTGCATAGAGAGGCCAAGATGGTCCAATTTCTTCCAAGAGGAGTGAAACGGGAAGCTATATCCAACAAGCCAAGTACAAGGAAGCTAGAGTTGAAGGCCATCCCACCACCCTATGGAGTTGAAGTGAAGAATGAAGGGTTAGTTGCCAATCAAGAGGAAGATGAGAAAGTTGAGAATGGAATGTCTTACTTGGAGGTGTTCAAAGCCGAGACGGAGGAAGCCCAAGCACCACCGGAGCCTTCACATGAACTAAAGGAGCTTCCAAAGGACTTGAGGTATGCCTTCTTTGGTCCTAACTCTTCATTGCCCGTAATTGTGAATGCTAATTTGAATGATGAGGAAGAGTCTAAGTTGTTAGCGGTCTTAAGGAAGCATAGAGGAGCCTTAGGGTATCCATTAGAGGAACTAAAGGGAATTTCACCATCAATTTGCATGCATAGGATCTACATGGAGGACAACCATAAACCCACTATTGAACCACAAAGAAGATTAAATCCTAATATGAAAGAAGTGGTTAAAAGTGAGATACTTAGGATGTTGGATGTGGGAATCATCTTCCCAATTTCGGATAGCAAATATGTTAGTCTCGTGCATGTAGTTCCTAAAAATGGTGGATTGACCGTAGTGCAAAATGAGAAAGAAGAAATGATTCCTACTAGAACCACTACAAAATGGCGCATGTGCATTGATTACCGAAAGTTGAATAGTGGTACTCGTAAGGATCATTTCCCCCTTCCTTTTATTGACCAAGTTCTTGAAAGATTAGCACAACATGAATACTTTTGCTACCTTGATGGGTATAGTGGATTTTGGCAAATCCCTATTCACCCCGATGATCAAGAGAAGACGACTTTTACATGTCCTTATGGAACCTTTGCCTATAGACGCATGCCTTTCGGTTTGTGTAATGCTCCGGCTACGTTTCAAAGGTGCATGATGTCTATCTTCTCCGATATGGTAGACGAAATAGTGGAAGTATTCATGGATGATTTTTCGGTCTATGGTTCCTCTTTTGATGCTTGTTTGGCCAATTTGGATAGAGTGTTAGCTAGATGTGAGGAGACTAACCTTGTGCTTAATTGGGAGAAATGTCATTTCATGGTTAAGGAAGGAATAGTTCTAGGACATCTCATTTCTAGTAGAGGAATAGAAGTTGATAGAGCCAAGATTGAGATAATTGAAAAACTTTCCCCACCTACTTGTGTGCGTGATGTTAGGAGTTTCTTAGGTCATGCGGGCTTTTATAGACGCTTCATCAAAGATTTCTCAAAAATCTCAAAACCTTTGTCTAACCTCTTAATGAAGGAAGTTCCCTTTGAATTTTCCGAGGATTGCATGAGTGCTTTTTGTAGGTTGAGAGATGCTTTGGTTTCGGCATCTATCATGGCGTCACCCGATTGGACTCTTCCATTCGAAGTAATGTGTGATGCAAGTGATTTTGCCGTGGGAGCCGTTCTTGGGCAAAGAAAAGAGGGAAAGTTGCATGCCATCTATTATGCAAGTAAAACCTTGGATGAAACTCAATGCAAATATACAACGACGGAAAAGGAATTCCTTGCGGTGGTGTTTGCATTTGAGAAATTCCGGTCATATCTTGTGGGATCTAAGGTGGTAGTCTATACAGATCATGCGGCAATCAAGTACCTCATGAAAAAGAAGGATGCAAAACCAAGGCTCTTGAGATGGATGCTTCTCCTTCAAGAGTTTGACCATGAGATCAAGGATAAGGTTGGTGCGGAGAATGTGGTGGCCGATCATCTATCTCGATTGCCCATGGAGTACATGATTGAAATGGAAGATGGCGTGGAGATAGATAATATGAGGGCGGATGAAGGGCTAATGAGTAGCAAGAAAGAAAAGAAGGAAGGATCGACTAAAGCGGAGCATCGGGCCCGAAGCGTAGAACGTCGGACCGAGGTACCCAGTAACTCGGGACCGAGGTCTGTAACATCGGTCCAGAAGGATTTGTGCACTTGTGCGACCCGATCGACGTCCACACACGTCGGGCTTAATACCTTGCAATGTCGGTCCATGAAATCAAGTAAGATCCTTCACTCGGTCTCTATTCCATCTGATTCGGCCTATTTTGTATGCCTTATCTTGGTAGTTTTTAGGATGTTTTTGAGTGTTTTAGGCTAGCTTTTAGGCATATTTGTTAGATCCAGGCCGAAGACACAAAAGTTGGTAAAGTGAAGATTTTATGAAGTTGAAGTCGTCTGCAGAAGAACCGCGGGTGCGGAGTCCTTGGCGCGACCGCGGAATCGCTACAGAGACTAGGAGAAGACTTGAAGTGAAGGCCGCGACCGCGGGCGATCAGCCGCGGGAGCGGTAAAAGCAGCGAAGACGAAGTTCGTGAAATCGCCTGACCCGCGACCGCGGGTTGGTGACCCGCCATCGCGGGTGGCGCCCAGCGGAATTTTCCGCGGATTTATCTTGTTTCCTTTTATCTTTATATCTTTTTAGTATTTTCGGATATTTGTTTTTCCGAGACTATTTATAGGGTTTTTAGGTTGTATTTTGGAGAGAACTCATAACTCATAATTCATAGTTAGGTTTTCAATTCTTCTTTAGTGATGGAGAGCTAGTCTCCTTGGGTTTGTTCAAGGGAGAAGCTCTGATGTATGAACTCGTGAGATTTTGGTAATTGATTTCTATCCTTTGGTTAATATTGATTCTCTTGTGCTTCATCTTATGATTGTTGATTGTTTCTCTAGGATTCGCGACCCTATTGAATTGATTTATGTTCTACTGTTTGATTAGGTTTGGACCGCTGACAAAACTAATCTGAGAAAACAACTTAACCTAGACCTGTTGTCTATGCAACTAGGATTAAGAAGAGAATTAATTGTTTTATCTTACGTACAATTGACTCGTAGCTTGATTGTTTGATATTATATCTTGCATATCCTTGTTCTCTATGCTAATTCTAGGTTAAGCGTCCTTGCCTAGGGTTATAGAATTGCTTGGACCGTGGACTTGCGATTGTTAATGATCAGGATAGGAATTAACCATAGGTGTGAATGAAATCAATGGATAAATCTATGAACGAGTGATTATATTTGAGTGGATCTTTTGAATGAACTTGTCTCCTTATCAATTGTCTCCCCATATTTGCATGTTTGTTTATTTCTTTGTTTTCTTAGTTTAGATTAGTTTAGATCTCTTCTCTAAATCCCCCCTCTCTTTAGTTGATAATTATATTAATACTAGAAGCCTTAAGTTCTCTTGGGTTCGACCCCATACTTACTTGCTATACTTAGTTTGTAGTTTGGGTTATTTATCTTTGATCTTGGCACGACGACTTTAGCTGAGTCACCATCCCGTCCTCAATTGATTAAATCTTCACCTCCCACTTGTCTTCTGTCTATTGAGACCATGAAACGAGGGGTCACCCCTTGGTTTGCGGATTTTGCTAACTTTGTTGTAGGGGGAGTGATCCCACCAAATTTGTCTTATTCAGCTAGGAAGAAATTCTTACATGATGTTAGGCAATATTATTGGGATGATCCATACCTATACAAGGAAGGGACTGATAGAATCTATAGACGGTGCATTCCAAGTGAGGAGATTGAGAGTGTCATTCGCCATTGTCATTCTTTGCCAACCGGAGGTCATGCCAAGAGTTCCAAAACCACGGCAAAGATTCTACATTGTGGTTTCTATTGGCCAACCATGTTTAAGGATGTGCATGAGTATGTGAAGAGATGTCAAGAGTGCCAAAGAGAGGGGAACTTGTCAAGGAGAAATGAAATCCCGCAAACCGGAATGCTAGAGGTAAAGCTCTTCGATGTATGGGGGATCGACTTCATGGGACCATTCCCCACGTCGGGCCCGTACAAATACATTTTGGTGGCCGTGGATTATGTCTCTAAATGGGTGGAAGCCATTTCAACAAGGACCAATGATGCAAGGGTTGTGATGAAGTTCTTGAAAAGCAACATCTTTGCTAGATTTGGTGTGCCTAGAGTTATCATTAGTGATGGTGGCCCTCGCTTCATTGAAAGATGCTTTGAGAATGTGTTGATCAAGTATGGGGTGTCTCACCGAGTTGCTACTCCTTATCACCCTCAAACAAGTGGGCTAGTTGAGGTTTCAAATCATCAAATCAAGGCCATCTTGGAGAAGACGGTGTCTAAGTCGAGAAAGGATTGGGCATCTAAGCTTGATGATGCACTATGGGCTTATAGAACTGCTTACAAGACACCTTTGGGGACTACACCTTTCAATCTAGTGTATGGCAAGGCGTGTCATCTTCCGGTAGAGTTGGAGCACAAATCCAAGTGGGCTCTCAAAGAAATGAATTGGGACGTAAACTTGGCCGGAGAAAAGAGGTTCCTAGATCTCCACGAGTTAGGGGAGTTGAGGTTGAAAGCTTATGAGAATGCTAAGTTGTATAAGAAGAAGACCAAGAGGTGGCATGATAGGAAATTGATTCCAAAAACCTATCAAGTTGGTGACAAGGTCCTTCTTTTCAATGCAAGACTTAGATTCTTCCCCGGAAAGCTTCGAACAAGGTGGAGTGGACCGTTCGTGGTACATCAAATACACTCTCAAGGAGCGGTAGATTTAGTTAGCGAAGATGGAAAGATCTTTCGAGTGAATGGTCATCGAGTAAAGAAGTTCTATGACAAGATTGACCCAAGTGAAGAAGTAAGGGCCTCATGGGCTCTCCTTCTAGCAAACTAAGCTTCAACATGCCATTCAAGAATAAAGAATTGTGAGCTCTCTTGACTCTTCTCTTTTACTTTTGAGTTTTGATTTCTTTGTTTTGATGAGGACATCAAAATTCTAAGTATGGGGTGGGTTAGTAGCTCATAATTCCATGTGTAGGTTTCTTGTGTTTCTCTTGTTTTGTTAAGGGATGTTTTTCATTTGGGATAGTGGCATGATGTGATGCATGAATGATGATTGAGTTTGATGGTTTGAATGGATGAGTTTGTTTGTTTTTGAGAAAAATATTACAAAAATCCATAAAAATTTGAAAAATTGTGTGAAAAAGAACAAAAAGATTTTGTTTTGGACTAGGAATCCCTATCTTAGATGTCCATATGAGAGCTAATGATGATGTGAGCATGTAAAGTCCTTTGCATATTTTTGGATAGTTTAGCCTCTAAATGGATGTTGTTTTTGATGTGATGTGATATCTTGCATGTTTTTATTGAACACATGAGTTCTTGGATGAGGTTTTGATGTAACTAAGCTAGAGTGAACCTTGTGAGATGATTTTAAGCCATTTTACGGATGTTTGTTCATATTGCATATCCCTCATTTTCTTGTGTGATTAGCTCATGCATGCTTAGTAAAACTTGTTATTGAGGTGTTTATCTATTTTCCAAGGCCAATATGAGATTTGTTCTATGCTTTGTCACATTGATTTGAACTTTATTTCATTTAGTCACAAAATGTTCCATATCCTACCTTGAAGATAAACCGTTGTTTGTAGCCCCGTTTTAGCCTTAGACCTTTGTTTGAAACTCCTCAAAAATATGATACCTAGCCTATATGACTTGACCCTTATGTGATTGGACTTTAGTGAGAGGTTTGGAAGAATATTTCGAGAGTTGAGATTCTCTTTGGTGAAGGGCAAAGAATGGTGTTATAAACCAAGTGGGTAGTGCATCTTTGTGAAGAGGAAAGAAAGAAAAAGTTGGAAAAAGTAGTGGATTGAAAGCAAAGTGATTAAGTAAAGAAAAGGGGTACCGACCGAGTTAAAGTGCACATCGGGCCCGAGTTAGTGCAAGTCGATCCTTAGTGAAAAAAGTGTGAAAAATCCAACAAAAAGTGTAGTGAAAACATGAAGTGGAATGTTTAGTGAAAAGTGGGTTGAAAGAAGAAAAAAAAATCAAAGTCTTTTGGATGAGTGAAAGTTGAAAGTGGAAGAATTTGGTGAAGTTGGTGAGAGACTAGAGAGTTCAATCCCCATTGTACGCACCACAAGACCAAAATGATTCCCACCTTGAGAAATACCAAAAGCCCCATGACAACCCGGCCGAATGGAACCTCTTTGAGGACCTCCATTGAGCCAAGTTCATATTCTTTGTGTGCATTGTAATAGGCATCTCTAGGTGGAGGAATTGGTGATATTAGCTTCAATAGTAAAGCCTTTACTTGCATGATTGTTGAGTAAGATTGTTCATTGCTAAGCCTAAACACATGATGAGTGATACACATTTCTATATCCCTAAAGTGAGGCTTTGTTGCAATAGACTTTATTCCTTGAACACTTGATCATATGTGATGACGTAATCTTGCTTGAATATCTATCACTTGTGCTTACTTGTGTTTTCATATGAGGCTTTACTTGAAGATTGTGCTTCGGACTTGCTTACATTGTTATTGCTTGGACAAGCAAGTTTAAGTATGGGGTATTCTGATGTCTCTCATTTTGGTGGTGTTTTAGTAGTTAATTTCCCTTGTAAATATGTGTCTTTTGTTCCTTTCTTTGTTAGTTTTGTCCCTTTTTAGCTTAGTTCCTGATTTTCTATGAGATTCGGAGACTATGCGAGTTTGTTGTGTTTTGTAGGTAAAATGGCGCATTTGAGGACGTTTTGGAGGAGTTTCTAAGGAGGAGCCAAGCTAAGAAGCAAAGAAGCGGAAGAGCCATGCAAAGATCGAAGAGGAACCCAAGGAAAACCAAGAAAAGAGAAGGATCAAGGCCCAGGATCGACATTCCATCAAGTCGGGCCCGAGTTTGGCGCACCAGAGGCACGGACCGACGTTGGCAACGTCGGGCCCGAGGTGCCCCCGCATCGATCCAAGTCGGCAAAGGAGAGGATTAGGCTCCAAGGCACATTTTGGTGATCTTCCACTTTTGCCCTTCTTCTAATTTTGGAATTCCTTGGTCCCCAATCCAAGAGGGAGGATAATTAGAGGAGATTAGAGAGCATCTAACAACAATCCCACACCTAATCACTCTCAAAGGCTCAAGGTAGACTTGGAGAGCAAGGAGAAGAAAGGAGGAGGACAAGAGGACGAAATCGGTGGAGCCTAGGAGGAGATTAGTGAGTTTGAACTTGTTTTGCTTTGGTTTTGTGGAATTGAGACTTGGATATTGTGAACCCCTTTGATTTGAATGCAATTTAGCTTTGGATTGAGTTTGATGATTGAGATTTGCTTGCTTTGCCATTTGATTGCTTTTAACTCTTACTTAATGGAGTAGATTCCATAGTCTTGGGCTATGGGGGAATCCCCTAGCTAGGATTGGGTGTGAACCCCCAATTTCATAGCCTTGAGTGCTTGATCTATGAATCCTCTCTATATTGAGCTTTAATTCTCTTGTGAGAACAAGGGATCTAGGGCTTGTGGTTGGTAAGAGTAAGCAAAAGCGATCTCGAGCCCATCACTAGACCTAGCATCGAAGGAGGTGAAAACTCCCTAAGGTCGATGTGTAGAGTGGAGGGATCGAAGGCAACAACCTCGATCTCATAAGGATCAACACTTATTGGCTGAATTGGGGTGGAATCACCCAAGTCTAGATAGGAGAGGAATCCAAAAACCCAAGACCGATCTACCAAATTTGCCTAGTTCGAGTTACCCAGTACATCGGGCCCGACGTTGTGTGTGTCGGTCCCGGCCAAAATCACCTCGATCCACCCTCGGACCGAAGTGACCAGTGTCGGTCCGAGGTGATTCCTTTGATTTTCTTTGTTTTTGCCTTTCTTTTACCTCTTTTTAGTCTTTTTGGTACTCTCAACGCACGAACTCCCGAGTGTTCGACACCCTACCTCTTTTACTACAATTGGGGTTCGCTTTATAAATTTAAATTTTGAGACCCTCCGATCCGGAACCCATCAAGGAGTTTGGTACAAATCTCGTAGACTTCTAGTTAGACTTTTCTTGTTGGGAATATTTGACCTCGATTTTGAGATTCCTTATACTCTTTAATTTCAATTTGTGGAAATAATTTTAAATTAATGTATGGACAAATGGGCTTCATCCTTTGATTTAAGGATTTTCTTCCAAAGAGTAAGCAATTGAGTGGGTTGGATTAATTTTTTGGATGCAATATTAACTCATATTCTCCTCCAAGCATAAAAATATTAAGACACATGGTATTGAACCAAATAGAGTGGGTTGGCTTCTATCAAAAAAAATAGTGGATTGGACCATAGTTGTCAGGATCGGGATCCTTGGATCGGATCGAAAGGAGGTAGCAGGATCGGATCGTTAGGATCGTAAGATCCTACATTATAACTAAAAAATATACGATAACCTAATATATTGTATATTTTCTTATATATAAACTCTGAAATTTTATAAACATAATTAATTTGATGAGTAAAAATATTTTAAGATGAATCGGGTTAATAATTTAATGAAAAAGAGACATAAACTTTAAGCTTAGTAATAATATATAAATATAATAGTGATTGTTTGGGATCGTAAGAATCGCTTGTAGGATCGTTAGAATCGTTAGAGTCGTGTGTAAAATCAAAATCCAATTAGAATTTTATATTAAATCATTTAACATCCTAGTTTAATAAGATCCTACTTAGGATCGTGGATCGATTTATGACTTTTGAGTCGTAGAATCGTTAGAATCGTAGGATCGAGTCGGGATTCTGATAACATTGGGTTGGACTAATGATCTCGTTTATGAATCTTAAACACACAATTGTATCTGCGCGCGATTAACTCGTTTATTAATTTATATCGTTTTGTCTTAATTAGTGTGTGTGCGTGAATATACATTATGCATTGTTACGTGTCCAATAGAGAAATCCTTAACCTAATCACACTCGTATTTTAGAATGACAACGTTGGATTTTGGCTGAAAGGAATGGGGGTACGGACGCATTTTGCTCCCAATCGCCTCTTTCTTTAACAAAAAACAACAGCCATTAGCGAGCAAACAATGGCGTAAGATTCAAGAAAACCAAGAAGATAGAGAAATAGCTAGAAACATAAAAAAAACTCTAAGAAGACAAAGAACGACAACAAGGTACGTAACTAGGTAGATCAACCCTCAACATATACATATGGGTGGGTTTGGGGTGGACGACGATTATGATTACTTGTTTAAGGTGGTGCTGATCGGAGACTCGGGCGTCGGAAAATCAAATCTCCTCTCTCGCTTCACCTGCAATGAGTTCAGCCTCGAGTCCAAATCCACCATCGGCGTCGAGTTTGCAACTCGTAGCATCACCGTCGAGGGAAAGGTCATCAAGGCTCAAATCTGGGACACTGCTGGCCAAGAAAGGTTCAACCTCCTCTTTTATATTTGTCTATCGAATTTTTGACGGAAGGAGAGACATCACTCTTCAAAATTTGTATAAATAATTCCCGACATAACGAGTTGTAAATCCATTCAAATGGAAAATGAAACTAAGATGAGCACCTCGTCAACCTATTATGATACTAAAGTGGATTAGATTCATTTACGACATTGACCTCGTTCGTCAACAAAGTTCATTACTTGTACTATTGTTGATGGTGCTCCTAACACATTGCAAATCTAACGTTGAAGATACCGCGCCATCACGAGTGCCTACTATCGAGGAGCAGTAGGTGCTCTAGTCGTGTACGACGTGACCCGACGTGTGACGTTCGAGAACATCGAGAGATGGCTTAAGGAGCTCCGAGACCACACCGATGCCAACATCGTAATAATGCTTGTCGGAAACAAGGCGGATTTGAAGCACTTGAGAGCCGTCCCAGTTGATGACGCCAAGGGCTTTTCAGAGGCGGAGAACATTGTCTTCATGGAAACTTCGGCTCTCGAGTCCCTTAACGTCGAAAACGCCTTCACAGAAGTGCTTTCTCAAATCTACAAGGTGACGAGTAGAAAGGCGCTCGATATCGGAGACGATCCTGCGGCTTTGCCCAAGGGCCAAACCATCAATATTGATAGCATGGATGATGTGTCTGCTGTCAAACAAGGTGGGTGTTGTTCTGGTTAGGGAACAAGGAAAGTTGGGAATTTGATATCTTGCATGTTCATACTAGGGTTGTTTTGTATAGGTTGTTGAGAAGGAAAGGAAAAGCTTATACTAGTAGTTAAATGATGCAAGTAGAAATATAGGAATTTTTTCTTGCTGATCATTCTAATGGCTCATTCTTGCATTCCTTTCTAATTGTAATTAATTTACATAATGAGTTGCACTTTTGTACAAAAAAAACTCCAAGACTCGTCTCATGTGATCCGTTCTCAGATTTCTTGTTGTAAGAATTTATTTGGCATGTTAGGAAAGATCGTTCACAAAGAAAATCAAGGTAACATCATACTTAGGGCCCGTTTGGTATTCAAAGGCGGAATCAGAAACGGAATAGAATGGAATGGAAATGAACCTGGTCCAATTATGGGTCACTATACATTACTTGAAAAAAATATTTTAATTTTAAATTTTGAAATTTGTGTGTCTAGAGAAGGGATGAAGGGAATGATTGAGGTGTTTTGTTACCCCACCCTTAGATTAGCGAATGATTGAGGTGCTACAAGGGTGCCGCAAGCCCCCTTGCGGTAGTTTTTGAAATGAAAATTGAGGTGACTCATCATTTATCATGATGCTAAAGTGGACTAGGTTCGTTTCCATTCCATTCCATTCTGTTTCCGATTCCGCCTTTGGATACCAAACGGGCCCTTAAAACATTTGCTTTTCATTAATATGGCAAGACCCTTAGCTCAATCACTAATTAGAATTGGTGACACAGAACTAGTTAAGTAAAGACATATATACTAACGTCGTTTTTATTAGCTTAATGATTAATTTGATTATTTATGAAGTTTAAACAAAATCTCAGGATCGTCATCCACCTTGTTTGACAGCAGACGCATCATCCATGCCATCAATATTGATGGTTTGGCCCTTGGGCAAAGCCGCAGGATCGTCTCCGATATCGAGCGCCTTTCTATTCACCACCTTGTGGACCTGAGAAAGCACTTTTGTGAAGGCATTTTCAACGTCAAGGGACTCGAGAGCCGAAGTTTCCATGAAGATGATGTTCTCCGTCTCCGAAAAGCCCTTGGCATCATCAACTGGGTGTTGTTCACAAGGGTGTTGTCTGCTGTCAAACAAGGTGGGTGTTGTTCTAGTTAGAACTAGTTAAGTAAAGTTCCGGATCAAGACTCAACAGGATAGAAAATCTCACTATCACGAAATTTAAACAAAAGAGAACTAGTTAAGTAAAGACAAGCTTAGATGAAGTCGATCAGCAACAAATTAATTAAATAGAGTATACAAGGGAAAACTGTTCTTGGTGTATGCATGTACTAGTCGAAAGGCACCAGAAATAAACGTTGATCAAACATCAAATAGCTATGGCGTAGAGCCAGCATGGAAATGGACATCCACAACCTTGCTACAACCACGACATCATTACACATAGAGACAAAAGTCTGAATAAGAGTTTTCGTTCATAAAGAGTAAAAATTTATAAAATTTTTTGTAAAAGCTAGAGAATTAGTTCTTATTAATTATAGTTTAATATAATTTCAGAAATAATAATAATGGACAAAATTATTAGAAATAATTGCATTTAACCACCATTTATTTCACATTTATTGCATTTTATCATCTCTTATATTTTTTTCGGTACATTTAATCATTACTGAGTAACAAATTGTTACATTTAACCACCAATTTGAAATAGAAAATGTTATCCCCTCTGTTAACTAAAGTAAATGAAAATTTTACCCTAATTGTTAATATTTATTTTACAAAAATTAAAGTAGATCATTAAGCTCAATTTGTACCACCCAACTAAAGTATATCGTAATTTGGAACCCTAAAACTCCTCCCACGTCATGTCGATGGTTCCTGTAGACCTGACAAAACTTGTCAAAACTCAACTACGCGCGCATGGTGACCCGACCTGCCTCGTTTGAAGTTTCTTTTACGTTGAAACCTAATCTTAAATCAATGGTCAAATAACAACACTCGACCAGATCCATCATATATATCCGACCACTAATGATTTGGAAACCAAGATCCGATGGACCGACTCGAAATATTGTCTTACAAGTGTATCATTCGTATTGGAATATTACAATTTAATTTACTATTAGGATATACAAATTTTATATTATTTTATTAATTATTTCAAAGTTTTAAAAATGAATGATCTTAACGTGTTAGGTCAACTAGAACCTAAAGCGAACTATTCAAATCTATAAGAAAGGGAAATATTTCTTATCAAATGGGTGGTTAAATTAATGTTGTTATTGTAAGTAAAGGGTAATTAAGTGTTGACAAATATAAAGAGTGGTTAAATGTAACAAAGGGCTAAATAAGGGACGGTTAAATAAAAAATTCAAAGTTAAAACTTAATGATTAATTTGATTATTTATGAAGTTTGGGCCTTTTTATTAGCTTTGGCGCCATATATATGTTGGGTTATGGAGCCTGATTTAGGAAAGAGATAGAGAGAAGGAGTTCTTAGGGTTTCTATCTTTTGTCTGGAAGGATATCTTTTTTGGAAGGAAAAATATATCTTTAAGGATCTAGGTCTATATATACTCAACTTGATTATTGTAATTAGTGTGCTTTACCATTGAGAGAAAATCCTGAAAGCAAGATTGAGAGGTTAGGCTTAGGAAGATCTTGATCAGGGTAGATCTGAAGATCAGTTTCCTTATAACCCTTGAGTCCTCTAATCTAGTGGAGAATCCCTGGCTTGGTAGTGCCCCCAGACGTAGTCCTTGTGACGAACTGGGTCAACAATTGCTCGTGTCTTTGTCTTGGTTCTCTTACTATCCATCAATTTGCATGAACGATCCGGGGCTTCCGCATAAATTCCCCCAACAACTGGTATCAGAGCTTAGGGTTACTGAAGTTGGAGATGGATGTCAGTAAGTTCTCCATTGAGAAGTTCAAAGATGCGAACTTCAGGTTCTGGAGAGGATGAGACATGGAGGACAATGAGCGGAGGACGTTGGATAGAGTAACGATGAGCGCATCGTTGTCCGGATGCGTCGTGCACCACACGATCAGAGAGGAGACGGAGGATGAGTCAGGAGATACAGTCGCAGAGTATGTGATGTGGAGGTTTGACGATCATCCAGGTGTCTTGATATCCGGTGGGAGCGAAAAGGATCTGGCTTGCAAGGAGAAGACCGTACGACAGGTGTCGAGTATGGTGGGAGAAAACCTTGCTGATATGCTGGAAGAATGGAAGCCGGGCGGGGCTTCTGATGGCCTGACGTGAAGTTGAGGCCTGGCACTACCACAACCAAACGGGAAGATCATCACGAGGATGATGATGGCGCTCTGAAGCATTCTTCAGGTAGGAGTTTGTTGAGCGTGAAGAAGATGTCAATTACAATTGGAATCAGTCTCCAGGTGGGAGATTGTTGGGTTATGGAGCCTGATTTAGGAAAGAGATAGAGAGAAGGAGTTCCTAGGGTTTCTATCTTTTGTCTGGAAGGATATCTTTTTTGGAAGGAAAAATATATCTTTAAGGATCTAGGTCTATATATACTCAACTTGATTATTTTAATTAGTGTGCTTTACCATTGAGAGAAAATCCTGAAAGCAAGATTGAGAGGTTAGGCTTAGGAAGATCTTGATCAGGGTAGATCTGAAGATCAATTTCCTTGTAACCCTTGAGTCCTCTAATCTAGTGGAGAATCCCTGGCTTGGTAGTGCCCCCAGACGTAGTCCTTGTGATGAACTGGGTCAACAATTGCTCGTGTCTTTGTCTTGGTTCTCTTACTATCCATCAATTTGCAGGAACGATCTGGGGCTTCCGCATAAATTCCCCCAACAATATACTAACGTCGTTTTTATTGAATGTGCTTAAGTTTGCATGAAAACAAGATCTTTTAAATCTTTCAAAAAGGACGTTAGTAATCTGGTGGATTAGAGATTGGATCCGAGGAACCTCGTCCAAAGATTGACTATTGAGGAACAAGAGTTAATCTGGTGGATTAGAGATTAAGGGATTTCATGGAAATCCATGAGATTTATAAAGAGATTTGAGAGGTTTGGAATGTTGTTTGATTAATTGAATAATCTGGAAATTAAAGCTCCACATGCAAGTTTAAGTACAAGGAAGCCCTAACTGGAATAAACCGGGTTTAATAAGAGAATAAACAAGTTGATTAAACCGGGTTAACTAATAAAATGCAAAATAATATAGATAAGCTATGATTGGCAAAATCCTGCATCAAAAAGATCTATGAGACAAATAAACATGAATTAGGGAGGACATGGGTCAAATTCAAGGGATCAATCTCCAATGAATAAGCATAACTCCAAATAGATATCTACTAAAATATACTATAGAGTAGAACCTAAGTTTGTGGAAAAATTTACGCCACGTCATCAAGTCTGAATAAAATAATGATTTTATTTTTATAAATTATATTTTCTAAAAATAACTCATTTATATACTTAATATCTTATCCAATTTCTATACATCTACTTGATATCTTATCAATGTTTGATATCTTAAGTTTTTTTTCTAACTTGATTTTTTAACCTTATATCCTTATATGAATAAAAAAATTCAAGTAATTAGTTTTGATAACTCAACAATTATTCCGTATTAGTATATGTTTTTCTCATTATTGAATATTGAAGAATGGTGAACAAAACTATCACGTATGTCAATTGTATACTAAATCATAATGTAAATATGAAAATTTGAATAGAATTATTTTAGAATTAACATTGTATTAATAAAATTATATATAGGTCAATATGTTCAGACTCTAGTCTATCGAGTTTGGATTGTAAAATCTCGAGTTAAAAGCGGATTCATCAAACTTAATCCTCGAATCAGTTAATTCAAATTTATATTTACATACGGGATTTGTACTATTTAGCTAAGTAAGAAAAAAGTTAAAATCAAAGATTAGATAATTAAGCAAATTTTGAAGATACATAGCTTTAAAGATAGATTATATATGGGCACAAAAACAAATAAAATTAAAAATTAGATTATTAAAAAAAATAAAAGATACAAAGTTGTTAATAAAGTGGAAGATAGATATTTAATAACTAAGAAAAAAGATAAATAAAAAATTAGATAAGTAAGACAATTTTAAAGATAAATAATATTTTTTTTGGTCGAATAAAGATAAATAATATGACTTCAAAAACGGATATCATTAGATGAGTGTGGGAGCTCAATTGGTTGCTCAACTCTCATCCAACTTTTTGTAAATAAGTGCCACTTGAGTAATATATTAATAGATTCAAGAAGAAAAAAAATAGATGAGTATGAAAAAAGATAAAATATTGAAATTAAAGATAAAATGAGGAAGTATGAGTCCAAATGTGAGGAGCAAGGATACAAATTTATCCCCTTCGCTTTTTCTACATTTGGGGAATTCGAACAAGAGGCTTTAAACACGCTTTCGCGTACTAAGTTTCTGGCTATTTTTTTGGCTCTTAAGTCTCTAGCTATTAGCCACTCTAACAATGTTAAGAGTGATTCTTTTGTTTTTCATAAATTGAGTTATTGCATTCAGAAGAGTGTGGGGGCTCAGCTTGTGTTTAGGCTTCCATCCAATTTTATGTAACTAGTTTTATACCTGTACCTTGTACGGTTTTTGACCGTTTAATAGGAATTAATAGATGCATTGCCAAGGTACCCGTACTCTGTATAAGATGTTTTGATACCCTGCGTAACTCTACATACAGTTAATCAGGATTTGGGTTTATGTCCCGTAATCCTAACGTGGATATTATTTAGTAAATAATAAGGATTTGAGTTTGCTCATAGATCAATTCAGATATAACTTTTAAGTATGTGTCCGTAATCCAAAAAAACAAATTGATTGGGTTGAAGTTGATACCTTTTCTCTTTTTAGTCTTTTCATTTCTCTTTACGTGATTTTCAATTTACAATCCATTCATGTGTTAATATTTATATACTCTTAGAATGAATCCAGATCGTATAGATAGATAAAATTTGGATAGTTTATTATATACATTTTTCACTTCTCTTTATGCATTCATGTGTTAATACATCCATGTTAATTTTGACCCCACTCCATTTAAGAAAATAAAAATTAGGAAAATAATTTTAAAGTCATCTTATTCTTATTAATTGTATATCATCTATCTTTTTCACCTAATTTCTATCTTTTTCAACTATTTGCTTAGACATTCTTTTTGTAAATCAAAATTATAATTAATTTGTTAAACTTATTTGTCACTCTGAATTTTGGTTTTTATTGTATTTTTATAATCATATACATTCACCATTTTTCTTTGTCAATGTTTTTTGTCCCATAAGTTTATAACTTAAGCTACATATAAAATATCCTTGAAAAATACCTTATTAATATATAAAGCAAATTTTTGTATAACATTTATTTATAAATCATATTAATCTATAAATCTGTTATCATTAAATTAATTATAGTTTTATAAGATCAATTAAAATATTCATTATATTTTAAAAAATATTATTACTGGTTATTTTTCTAAAAGATTTATTTAAATAAGTCATAATTAACTTAAGTTTTTAATTTCTATAAATCTTATTAATTATAAAAATATACAAATTGATAAAATGTTTCACTTGAAATTTCATATTGTATCACATATGATTTTATTTTAATTAATCAAATATATTTTGAAATAATAAATAGTATTTTATCTATACTTTTTATTTAGGTCATATTATATAAATTTTAAGTTTATTCTCAACATCAAATCAAGATTTTGGATTAACAAAATATTGTAACGATTTCAGATAAAAAAAAGATGATATAAATACGATATCATCTTATTTATTTATATATTTAAATAAATCTTGTGCATGGAGATAGAAAGATAGATAATATTTCAACGCAAGGTTGTTAGGATCGGGATCCTTGGATCGGATCGTAGAGGGGTAGTAGGATCGAATCGTAGAATCGGATCGATGGGATCGTAAGATCCTATTAAACTATTATAATTATAAATAATTCAACTTCATTATATCTTACATATCAATCAAACAAGAGAATAAGTTATCAAAATATGTATTTTCCACATCCACCATTCTATATCACAAAATAATTGACCATAACATTTTCTCATACCAAGAAAATACGTGAGAATGAGAAGAAACTAATGTCATTTTACCTAATTAATATAATTGTCCATAATTAAATAAAATGATGTGGTAATGATATCATTACAAAGAGTAACATCAATCATAAGGAAATACCACAAGAACACTGTAGCCTGAATAAGTTTGTAGTAGCTAGGACGTATGTGCTATGTGTATTAATAAAATAATAATAAAGTTCAACATTATCAAATAATCATCAAGTACTAAAAATAAATATCTATAAATATAAAAATTTATGAAATAAGTAACAAAATTAACTTTAATATTTCCGCCTACAATGAAGACAAGAGGAAGAATGAAAGAAAAGGGTATTGGATAGACATTAAAAAAAGATTTAAAATAAAAGTATGATTTAACTTATAATTTTTTGCTTTTTAAAAAATATTAGTTTAGAATGGGCTAGTGAGTAACCATTGTAACCATTCAAATGGGCCTAAATAGCCCAAAATATGAGAATTGTACTCTACAACGCGTATTTGTGGGATCTTACGATCCTACTTGGGATCCTACGATCCTACGATCCCACCGATCCTATGTACGATCCTACTTGATACGATTTTATATACACGATCCGTATCGTTTAGTAAAATTTGAGTCGTAGGATCGTAGGATCGTACGATCCGAATCGCGATCCTAACAACCTTGTTTCAACGTATCATCTTAAATAAATCTTGTGAGTCATAGACGGGTGCAAGTCGTGCATAGTCATAGTAGTATCCATGTATCATCTTTTTTTTTTTTTGAAACAGGTGAGAATTCGGAAAACTAAACAGACTTGGTGATCAGAGAGGCCGTTAACAGCAGCCAAAAAAGGCTAACAGATTCAAACAAACACAGGCAGGAATGATAAAAAATGAGTACAAGAGCCTAGAAAGACAGAACAATAGGTTGGGGCAGAGTCGGAGAAAGGCAATTCCGCGGGTTAGATGAGAATCTAACACATGCGGGTAGAGCCGCCGGAGAGCAAGACAACAAGAAGCCAACTTTAGGAGGTGTGACAAGACGCCTGAAAAGGAAACACACCACCCGGACAACATCCGGAAACATTATCTCGAACTCCAACCAAACTCAGATCCGACTTTCCAAACAAAAGTACGAGAGAGAAGTGTGATCCATCCTACCTGACAAAAACTTAATAAAAAAATTAAAACTAAAAAAAGAAAAATACAACAACATCCTTAGCAAGCAAGGAAAGAGCATACGCTTGCCCAACAAGCCACGGACTGCGGCCCACATCTCCCTTGGCAAGCAAGGAAAGAGCACTTCTCTTATTAACTAGTCATGCTAGTTATTTTCACGGCATACCTAGTATAGCAGCATTCAAAAATCCAAGACAATTTCTTATTACATATTTTTTCTTATTACATATTTATGTATCATCTTATTTATTTCAATGTGGAGATCAATACAGTTTAATAAAATAATAAAAATATTCCCATGGGCTTTCATTTTAAAATTATTTTTTAAATTCGAATTTCTTATGTTACTTTTTACATAAATAGATTAAAATGATAATTGAAAAGATAGGTTAATCAATATGTATCTTTTATATAAGGAAATTTTAAAGATAGATAATATTATTTCAAAGATAGATATTATTATATGGGTAAGCAAAAAGATATAATTAAAGATTAGATAATTAAGAAAAATAAAACATATAAAATTGTGAGAAAGACTCGTATAAAAAGGACTCTTACGGTAGGAAATATGAATGAATTTCGTCCAATCAATTATCTTTCTTACTTCCCTAACAAAAATTAAAAAATTCCGATATTGGAACTATGCGTACGCGTCTTCGTCTTCTCCTCTTCCACTCCCTCCTCCTCCATCACAACCACCACCGCCCTCCCCGTCACAACCACCACCCCTCCCATCCTCATCGGAAGCGTCTCTCGGAGCACCTCCATACTCGTCCGATGCGCTGTCCAGAACGATTTCTGCAACAACGCCGACCTAATCTCAGATCGATCCGCCGAGTTGGCCGATTGGCGGTCGAATCCGAGTTGCACAAGGATCCGCCTGGTCAGAAACACCTCGGCGCTCTCTCTCGCGTGGTCTTTCTCCAAGCAGATCCAAATCTGGCCTTGTCGTTGTGGAAGACGAGCTGAGCCGACTCCCTCCGGTCTGTAGATCCCGGCGGTGCTCAACTCCGGAGAGAAGTCGCGACACAGCTTCCCGGCGCTCCGCCGCCATCACGCTCCGTTTTCTTGATCTTCAATTCTCGCTTTTCTTCGTTCTTGCTTTCGGATCGTCGACGAAATTTCCGGATTTAGGGACCGAATTCCTCGATCGAGATGGTAACCATGTCGGCGTTGCTCTTGCCATTGTTGATTTTCCCGAGATTGATCTCGGTTGCCGCTAACGGAACCGGATTACGTAACTCTGCTTGTGTTCGTACCACCAACGCCGTCGCCACAATCGCCGCTAATGCTTACTGCTTGGAACCTTCTACTTCCGTGGTTGCGATGGCGTCCGCCGCTCCTGATTGCTCTCGATTCAGGTACTGATTTCTCCGTCCGCCACTCCTGATTTCTCCGCCGCTCCTGATTGCTCTTGAACTCCTGCTTGTTAATCGCCGATCTATGTGTTCCACTCCTGTCTTTGAATAAGCATACAAATGAATGAGTGGAAAGTAAGTTGAATTCTCCTGATTTTTTGGCCTGATTCAGAGGCGTTGATTCTCCTGATTTTTTGGCTTTGAATTCAATGGCGTTGATTTTCTGGCGAACCGGCTAGGGCTCCTGACACGGCAGGTGGAGATTTTCCAAGAACATGCTCACTATGTTCTTGGAGGAGGGTCGGATTTTGACGCCGATGAATGTCATGAAGGAGGCCATCTCCGGCGAGGCTTTTGAGAAGCTTGCTGTTTTGGATTGAACTTGTTACAGTTTGGAGCTTTTTGATTAGTAATAACTTTCTTCTTTTTCAATGCTTCTCTTGTTTAATCTAGATGAATGATGACGAGTTGTTTAGGATTTGATTCATGAGTACATAAAAAGATGGATGGAAAGTATGAGATTTTGATTTCAATGTTACTTTGCTGATACTTGGATCAGGTTGAAAAAGGTCAAATGGTTGAATCTACATCAAGAATATGAACTTAAGTGTTATTTGCTTCTTCTTTTTTTTTGATTAGGTAAGAATTAGGAGTCCCGCTTATGGGGAACGTCCTAGAGCATCCATTTGGATGAGAACTAACAGTTCTTGGTGATTCGCAATGTGGTGTGTAGGGAGGTCGTGGCCCAATTTCGCGATTTTATCAGCCACGGTATTAAAAACCCTACTCACATGCTTGATTTTGACAGACTCGAACTCGTGGAGGAAGCCCCGGATGTCCGAGATCAGTATGTCAATCTGCCAGGGACATTTTCTCGTGCCCTTAGTTGCTTCAATCACTGTCAAATTATCGCCTTCGATTTCGATCTTTTTAAATCCCAGTTCTTTGGCCTTCCTCACCCCATCTCGAAGTCCAAGTGCTTCAGTGCTTAAGATTGAGTTATGGCCATATTTCCTAGCCCCCAAGGAAATCACTTCTGTACGTTGGTTTCTAATAACAAATCCTGCTGCAGCTGATCCATCACTCAAATTCGAGCCGTCAAAATTAATTTTGACGAACCCGTTTACCGGTTTCTCCCATGTTCCATTTTGATTTCTTCGTTTTGGCTTTCTCGGCTTCCTTTCATCCTTTTCCTCATCTTTTGTGTATTTCCTAACTCTTTTCCACTGTGTGATTTGATTCCGAATGTGTTGAGGAATATTTGTGATTTCATTACCTGGATCCTGTTGAAATATTTTTAAGTTTCTTTGATGCCATAGACACCACCAAATAACCGCTAGCTCTGTGAAGTTGTCTGTACCAATTAAGTGGTGTAATTCTGTTATCATATTGCTGGGTGTTTTGTCATTGGTATCATAATTTTGTATTACATCCGCTATGATTGGGTTAACTTGTTGAATTATACCCCGTGTGAATGGGCAATCAACGAGTAAGTGTCCGATGTCTTCATTTGCTCCGTTGCAGAGGATACATTCCTGAGGAACTGGTACTTGTTTTGCTCGTAGTCTATCTTTGGTTGGGAGCCCATTCTTGTCTATCTTCCATGGGAGATTCTTCACTTTTGGAAGCGTGTCTAGCTTCCAAATCCAGTTATTTTGGCTTGGGGTAATTGTGTCTGTTTTCGCCACTAGGTTAACAGCCGAGTCTGTTGAAAACCAGCCGTTTTTACTCGGCGCCCAGTATAGGCGGTCTTGCAGATGGGTTTCTGGGATTTGAATTGCAGTAATTTTGCCTACAATGTTAGGTCGTAGTATTTGGGTGAGCTCGTCCCTACTCCATTCCTTGTTATCGTTAATATAATTCTTCACCTTCCATTCTTCATTTATACTATCAGGGTGTAATGCATGATTCTTCAGTGGTTCATTGACCGCCCAATTATCCATCCAAAACTTAATCGTTTCTCCATTACCCACTTGCCAAATGAGCCCTTCAGCGAATTCAATCCGTAGTTTCATCAGTTGCGACCATTGCCATGATGTGTGTTTTTTGTAATTGAATAGTGTGTCATTTTTCAGGTACTTCTGCATCACCACTCGTACCCAAATGTTGTTTGGTTCAGTGATAATTTTCCAGAGCAACTTCATCTGAAGTGCTTTGTTTATGTGTTCTGATTTTCTTATTCCCAAGCCTCCATATTCCTTTTTTTTACATATCTTATCCCACCCGATAAGAGGTTTATACGTTCGGTCCTTGTTCCATAGGAAGCATCGGTTTATCTGGTCTAGTTCATTGTGGATACTAGCAGGCAACATAAAACTTTGCATTATGTAATTTGGTTTCGCGGTTAGGTTTGAGCGGATAAGGGTGGTGCGCCCCTCCTGAGAGAGTTCGTTCGCTCTCCATTTGGCTAGTTGCGAATTAGTAGACCCTACAACATCCCTAAATGTGTCCTTACTAACTTTACCATTGATCATAGGGCAACCTAAGTATTTGTCGAAGTCTGACATTTGTGTTATGCCTAGTGCTTGTTGGATTCTTATTCTTCCCTGGTTGTCCATGGATTTTGAAGGATGGAAAGTCGATTTATGAAAATTCACGTCCTAGCCTGAAATTGCATAGTATTCTTCAACTATTTGTTTAACCTGTTCACAGGCACTTTGGTTCGCTTTACTAAAAATTATGATATCATCCGCAAAAGCAAGGAATAGAATACTCGTTCCCCCGCGCGTAATGGTGAATCCAATCTGGCCTCGTGGTTTGTTGCTTATCTGTTGGAGTTTCCTTGCAAGGATTTTCATTCCGAGGAT
This sequence comes from Polygonum maritimum, assembly GCA_963924305.1. Taxonomy (NCBI): domain Eukaryota; kingdom Viridiplantae; phylum Streptophyta; class Magnoliopsida; order Caryophyllales; family Polygonaceae; genus Polygonum; species Polygonum maritimum. The sequence continues at coordinate 28,901,553 of OZ002734.1, forward strand.
AAATAAGTAAGGTGAAAGAGGGTCTCCTTGTCTAAGCCCACGAGCAGGAACAAACAGGTCTGTAGGTCCATTGTTGACAAGGACGGAGAACGACACTGTTTGAGTACATTCCTTTATCCAGTTGAGAAAGGTACTGCAGAACCCAAATTTTTGTAGGACCTTGTTTAGAAATGTCCAGTCAAAGCGGTCATATGCTTTCTCCATATCCAGTTTGATAGCTAACCATCCGTCTTTTCCTTTTCTTCCCCTAAAGGAATGAAGGATTTCATGCGCAATGAGGGCATTGTCTTGTATTGATCAATTGGGGACAAAAGCAGCTTGTAGGGGATGTATCAGCTTTTCCATCACTTGTTTTAATCTTTCTGTGATAATTTTTGCAATAGTTTTGTATATGGTCGAGCAAAGGCTTATTGGGCGAAAATGGTTTGTCGACTCTAGGTTGTCTCTTTTGGGGAGTAATGTGATAAATGTATGATTGATCTGTTTCAAAAATTTTCCGGAGTGGAAAAAACTTTTCACTGCTTTTATTATAGTTGGCCCTACAATGTTCCAATATTTTTTGTAAAATCCAGATGACATTCCATCAAGACTAGGGGATTTGTCCGATCCAATGTGCATAATGGCTCGGTGTATCTCCTCATTAGTAACAGGTTTCGTATTCTATGCAAGTCTTGTCTCCAATACATCACGAGGATATGAGTTGTCTTCTCATATTGCAGTAATTGTTTCTTATTCTATGCAACAAGGACACATTACCCTATTAGCTAGCTGCTCTTCTCATTAATGAACAAATAGAGTTGAACAAATATTGATGAACAAATTGACCATAGAGTTCAACACATTGGGAAAGGAGTTGAACAAATATTGATGAACAAATTGACCATAGAGTTGTACAAAATTTGACCATTGAGTTGAACAAATTTGACCATTGAGTTGAACAAATTTGACCATTGAGTTGAACAAATATTGATGAACAAATTGACCATAGAATTCAACACATTGGCAATAGAGTTGAACAAATATGAATGAACAAATTGATCATAGAGTTGTATAAATTTGACCATTGAGTTGAACAAATTGACCATAGAGCTGTACAAATTTGACCATTGAGTTGAACAAATTTGACCATTGAGTTGAACAAATATTGATGAACAAATTGACCATAGAATTCAACACATTGGCAATAGAGTTGAACAAATATTAATGAACAAATTGACCATAGAGTTGTATAAATTTGACCATTGAGTTGAACAAATTGACCATAGAGTTGTACAAATTTGACCATTGAGCTGAACAAATTTGACCATTGAGTTGAACAAATATTGATGAACAAATTGACCATAGAGTTGAACAAATTGGCCATAGAGTTGAACAAATACGGATGAACAAATTAACCTTAGAGGTGAACAAATAGTGATGAATACATTGACAATAGAGTTGAACAAATTGGCCATAGAGTTGAACAAATTGGCAATAGAATTGCACAAATATGGATGAACAAATTGACCTTAGAGGTGAAGAAATTGACGATAGAGTTGAACAAATAGTGATGAACAAATTGACCATAGAGTTGAACAAATTGACAATAGAATTAAACAAATTGACAATAGAGTTGAATAAATTAACTATAAAGGTGAACAAATTGCCAAAGCGAAACAAATTATGCAAACTTCAATTGCTATAAAATATGACATAGGTGCACAAATTGACTATAGAGTTGAACAAATGGGCAATAGAGTTGAACAAATATGGATGAACAAATTGACTATAGAGTTGAACAAATCGGTCATAGAGTTGAACAAATCGTCCATATAGTTGAATAAATTTTGTACGTGCGCTAATAAAAAACGAAAAAAAAACGAAAAAAAAATCGGAAAAAAAAAGCGGAAAAAAATAAAAAAAAAACGGGAAAAAACGAAAAAGGAAAAAAGGGAAAAAAATGCGTATAATACGCGTATTAAAAACGCATATTAAACGCTTATTAAACGCGAATAATTCTCGTATAATACGCGCGTGTGTGATTTGGGTTGTTTTTCCCCCGCGTGATGAACGACCGAGATTCATTCCTATTTCCTACCATAATAGTCATTCCTACCGGATCCGGACCCTGTTAATAAAGTGGGGCCAGAATCAACTGGTGACTCGAAATTCTCCGACTTTAATATATAGTATAGATAGATTGGATGATAAGTAGGCCATTACTTTTATAGATTAGATCAAAGATATAAAAAAAAAAGATAAAATAAAAAAATAAAAGATATAAAAAATGATTAATAAAATGGGTCAAAATCTATATAATATCTTGAAACAGTAAACTTTTATAATATATATTGATTGATTATCATCTGAAAATATCTTTCTTTTTTGATGACATTAATAATAAAACATACTATTCTCTAAGTATAATTATAATTATTTATCACATCATCGTTCGACCAAAAAAAAAATTCGACCCAATTTTTTTTTATCACATCGAACGTAAATATCTAGGAAGCAAAAGTGGGGGAGAGGAATTTATTCAGTGGTGCAATTTCTCTGGGATCAAAACTCCGTCAATTCATCAAAAACTAGGGTTCCTGGAGCCCATCGACACAAAAAGCTTGAAACTTGAAAGTCTGTTGTTCCGGGGTATAAAGCATAATCTATCAACAACAACAGGTTCGTTTCGCATCTCACCTTTCCCCTTCTCCCCCGAGTGTGAGAGAGACACCCACACACAGAGATTCCTTTCTCTCGCCAAAAGTAACGATTTCGATTCCCACTTTGCACTCGGCCTTCATAATCTGAGCTAATTTCGGTTCCTGTCTAACCAGCTTCGAAGCAAATCGGCCATGGGAAGGGGAAAGTTCAAGGCTAAGCCGACTGGTCGTCGCCAGTTCTCTACTCCGGAAGAGATCAGTAAGTTTCTATTTTGATGTTGCGATTTTTCAAAGCCTTCTCTTTATTATATATTGCGGCTTTGAACCTGATTTGGGAGCCAGCGACTTTCTCACCTGAATTCACGAATTTTGTGGCTTTAGGGTTGTAGGATTTAATCTGATTGGTGTGTGTGCGCTCTGTAGTAAAATTTGCTGTGGTTTTTTAGTTGATTTGGTAAATTGCCATAGAAGAGAATATATGCTTTTGGTTTGAATTTGAAGAAGGAACTTAGCTAATGCATCAAAACCTGTTGCTTTTCATATTCTCTGCATGTCTATGGGGGAAGTGATTATTCTTCTAGATGTTGCAATGATATGGGTTTGTATTCATTAATTCAAAAGTCTTTTAATACTTGCTGTGATCTTTTCATAACATGTTTCTTGAACATGGCTGATTTCGAGGGATGGATATTGTGTTCTATTCATGTCAGTTTAGAAACAGTTTGTGGTATCTTTGGTGTTCAACCTGATTAGTTTTGATTGAGCTGTCCATTGTGTATCCGTTTTGAAACTTCGGCTTAATGCCTTTTTGCATCTCATGGTTTCAGCTGCTGGCACATCTAGTCGTCCTCGCACATTCAGGAAGGTGATTGCAAGATACTGATCTACATATTTGCACTGACCATGCATCTTTTATCAAACAGTTCTGTACTGTCTTTGTTTGTGTGTAAACTGTGTACGTAATGTGAATAGTTAGAAACTGAGGTAGAGGAAGAGGAAAGGGAAAGGTCTGAGGAAGAAGAGCAATCTGAAGAAGAATCAGACAGCGATTCTCAAGTAATTATCTGATTTTCAAGTCACTTAAAGAAATTTGATTATCGGTTGGTTTTACTAATTGTAAACCTAATTTCCGACTTGCTTCCCTTATCTGTCTGATAATTAGCAACGGAGAAAAGGGACTCAAGGTGTTATTGAGATTGAAAACCCAAACTTAGTGAAGTCGAAGAATCTCAAAGCTAAAGATCTTGACGTAAGTTCTGGTGACTGGTGCTCTTGTAGTTGGTTTAAGTAAAATCAGATATTTAATGTATACTCATGCATCTGTTTCTGCTATTGCCAGATTGAGAAGACTACTGAACTTTCCCGACGTGAGAGGTTTTTCTCTTTCTGTACTGTTTTTGTTTCAAATTCTTTTTATTTTTGCTCTTAGCTACTCAGTTTTAAGGGACTGCTGAATCATTTATGTGTGGCTTCGGGTCTGTGGGAGATCAGGGTTCGATTTGCTTGCTTGCAGGGGTCTGATTGGGTAGAAAGTCTTCATAGACTCTCTAGCACATTCCACAGTGCATAGTTCTATAGTTGATTGAGCAGCCAATTTGCACCCATATCTAAGAACAATCCATTATCTAGATGCATAGTTTTTTTTTACTAGTTATAGAATTAGTGATTTAGTTGCGCAGCAAAGCAACATGCATTTAACTAGTACTTTATACTACTTGCTGTATATGAGAATGAACTTAGTATTTAGCAATAATTACAATTAAGTCTTATGAATTCCGAAATATGTTCCCATCTCCATCTAGATGCTAGTTTCCTTCAAAAAGCATCTAGAAAGCCTTATCAAAGTCAATAGATGAATCTTGACCCATCTGCAAGTTATATCCTCACAGGGAGGAACTGGAGAAGCAGAAGGCTCATGAGAGATACATGAAGCTGCAAGAACAAGGGAAAACCGAGCAAGCAAGGAAGGATCTGGGTAAGTGACAAAATTTGTTGCCTTTGCCTCTCCCAAGTTATTGCCCAGAACTTCAGATGACAGGAAAAACTATTTTCTTGCAAGAAATATTTCTACTGGGCTAACACCTCTAATTTACTCAGTGTTATTATTTTAGTAATATTACTGGAGCTTGTTGATATATTGGAATTTTCGTAAACAAAATCACGATTCTTTCTTATTTCAACTGGCATATGAGTTATGATGTCATCGTTATTATTTTGTGTCTGCCTTCTTGATGATCTACATGGTCTTATTGCCGACCGAAAAAAAAATCTACATGGTCTTATTGCCATTGTAAGATACTTTGTTCCAAGATCTGATGTGAAGTTGAATGTTTTAGTATCATGATTGGATCTATTATCTATATTTGCAGAGAGGTTGAAGCTTATTCGTCAACAGAGGGAGGAGGCAGCTCGCAAACGTGAGGAAGAAAAAGCTGGTAAGTTGTGCTTTGATCATTTGGCCATATAGATTCTGCTATATTAATTGCTTATGCTTAAGTAATTTCTTCCAATGATTTATTTCAGCAAAAGATGTGAAGAAGGCTGAAGCTCGCAAATAATTTCTCTATAGGGGAAGGGAACTTGTTGGTTTGGAACAGAATATGTCATTGTTACAGCTTTAACTCTATCCATGCTTGAAAAAACAATCTGTTAACTTATAATGATGTCGTGGTTGTAGATGTCCGTTTCCATGTTGGCTCTATGACATAGCTACTCAATTGTATTTGGTCAAGCTTTTATTTTGTTGCCTTTTGGACTTGTATACAGCAAGAATTATTTTACTTTGGATACACTATTTGTTTTTATCATTAGTGCAAGTTTTTTTTTCTTTTTTTTTTTGCAAAAGGTAAACTTTAGGTCCCCTTTCTAAAAAAGGGTCTACTTAGATCATCCTTACGGACGATTGTACTCCTTCAAGTTGATCTTGTATTTTGAAACGTTTTTAATGACTTAGATCATCCTTCCCGGTATGTGTAGTTTCCGCTTTCAACGGGCAATTGATTCACTAGGTTGATCTTGCATGTTGAAACGTTTTTAAGGTCCAAGTTTCAACTTGTTAGTGGTGTCAAACGGGTTGAATCACTTTTTAAATCATTTTTTTTTACGGAAATTTCGCGAGGTCACGTTTAAGTTAAGTCAAATTCGCATGGTACCCCGTGCATTTTATTATTTCACCGGATAACTTTAAACTTTCTGCGCTTTTCGTCCAGTGTCCAACCGTTATAACCGACCCAAAAGACGTTAAAAGTGGAGTCAAAAAGGAAAATTTGCTGATCAGGAAAAAAACGAAAATTAACTTCTATGCCTTCTTCTCTTTCCTCTCTTCTTGTATGGCTTCTCCTTGATAAATTCTTTTTCTATCCTCTTCCAATAAAGCTCAAGGACGGTCAAGAAAGGTTTAGTTCATACGGAGGATGGCGAAGCTGACCGGAAAAGTGATGGGCGGTGACTTGGGGCGATTTCGTGCGTACTAGCAGAGGGAGTGACGAGCGACGATTTGCCGGTATTCGAAGGAGCTCGTTTAGGTTCAATTTTGTGCTTCAAATCCTCAATTTTACAAAGTTTAGATTTTCAAATTATAGGGTGATTGAAGCTGAAGGATCAAGTTTCATGAATTTTAGGGTTTTAAAATTTAGTGGTTCAAAGGGGTTTTGAATCTATAATTGAAAATTCTTAGGCCATCTGCAATGGCAAGTTTTTAGAATAAAGAAACAATAAAGTTCTTCTATACAGTATAAATGAATTAAGAATCTGGTTTCTAAGCTACAAATAAGAGCCTCAAAGAAATGGGTTTTAAGCTGCTTTTGCACTCATGAGCTGAACAAAGTGATGGAAAATATAGTATATATATTGGAGGGTCCACTTGCCTTGACAAGTACGGTGCACTTGATCAAGATAGACGTATAGGAAAATCATTCTTTGTTTACATGATGAATTTATTTACTTAATTGTTTGGGCACAAATGATTTTATCAATCCAAACAAATATTTATCATATTTTTATTTTTTTCTCTTCTATGCATAGACATCCATTTTGTATATATTTAGATGAAAAATAGAACTCACAAATACAAAGTTAAAAAAAAATTAAAAGTTAATCATAGTAGTTTATACCGTATTATTAAATAATGACAAGAATTAAATAATGAGATTAAATAAATGAAGATGCAAATAAAATAAAGAATGTGGGTTTTAAAGAATGAAGTGGAGATGTGGGTTGTGGGGATAAAATAGAAATGAGGTTTTAAATGAGGTGGAGGAGTGAGAAAAATAATATGGGGGGTTAAGAATCCGTTGTCGGGTTCAGGATTGCGGATGGCCTTAGAGCGTGAAAGGCGGAGAATTGGAATAAGTACAAGGAATTGACTAATAAGTACAAGGAATTGACTAATATAATTGAAAATCCAGTCTGGACCGGTTTTTGCTCAGTTTAGTTGCATGTACTCTATCTACAACCCACGTTAAAAGTGTATAGTAAAGTGTCAAAAGTGCATTTGCACTTGTTTGCTGTACAATACATTTTTGATCCTTTAAGATATAAAATAATAATGTCATTTAATAATACACTTTTGAAGCTTTACAATGCACTTTTTCTTGGTTCTCGAAACGGAGAATTTTTGTTCCGTACAAGATCCAAACCCGTAAACTCTGTTATCAACCTAAGAGTGGCAGTTTAAATCAATATATATACTATATATTAAATTTGAGACCTTTCGAGCCATCACATTAATTTTGGCCCCGCTTCATATTAAATTAGTTATAAGTCAATTCTATTTTAACAGTTACACATCCTTATTAATTTAACAATTAAAAAATATTCATATGTCTTTATCTAGTTACCATACATTAATGTATCAAAATCATATTTATATCCATAATTCATCAAAATAATATCCTATAAACTATCCAAATAATATCTATCTTTACAAAGATTTTTCCTAAAATATGTAAATATTAGCACATGAATACTAGACCCGTTATCACAATTACGCATTTTCTTTATTGCATTCTATGGTTAGATGCTACAATTTTATTATATAGTATTTTATGTCCAAGCGATTCCTATAAAGTATTAATATCATCTCTTTAGTCATTACGTATTTTTACAAATTCCTTTTTGAGTATATGTATATATTAATTTCGTCTTACATAGCAATGACTTGCTCCGTTGGAGTAACATGTTTATCAAGCACAATTAGAGTAGTGTCCACTGTAGCATGACAGGACATCGGTCTGATAGGTCGCAAGTTCGATCCCCTCTAGTCTCCTAAAGTGAGACATATATAAATCCCCTTGTAAGAGCTCTCTACCCTCTCGGGTCTTCCCTGCCCTTGGACTGGTGCACCATCCCCTCACCCTAAATTTCTGTTGATAAAAGAAAAGAGTAGTGTCCACTACTATCCACCAATTAATTAATTTTTCTCAAAATTCTTATTTTTCAACATATAAAGTATTCAAAATAATATACTAGAAAACTATATATTAGAGAAATATTAAAAATATCTAAAATAATTTTTGTTATAGTATTCATTTTAAAATTGTATTAATTTGTAACTTATTATTATTAAATTAATTATGATATAATTTTGAAGCAAAATAATATTATTTTATCAATAATTTTATTAAAGTCATATTATATAAAATATAATTTTAAATTTATTCTTGACATCAAATCTCCATTTTAAATTGACAAAATATTATAACGATGTGGGACAAAAAGACGATGTCAAAATCTAATTCATAATAATATTATTATGCATTCTAAAATCAATCAAGTAATACGTAAAAAAAACGTTATCGATCGTGTCCCGTACAAGGTACGTGCAATAAACTAGTACGGATTATATTATAAAAGTCAACCGTTTTTAAGTCACCACATTTATTCTGGCCGCACCACCAGTTTAAAAATCAATTAATTTTTTTTAATGAAAATCTATAATTTAATTTATTTTAATAACTTTATTTTTTCAATCTTGAGTTTTTTTTTTTCAATTTTTGCCCATAATCAAATTACTTTTCGGCCGATTGACCGAAAACCACCCTTATAATAGGCTATATTGCCCTAAACCACCCCTTATATACCTATTTACCGAAAACCACCCCTATACACCCTTCCGTCAAAAAACAACCACCCCAGCTCAAGGATCCGTTAAATAGACGTTTATGCGTGCGTGGGACGCGTCTTTATCTAGCCATTTCTACCCAATTTTCAATTTTCTTTTCCTTTGAAATTATAAATTCTAAAAATAATTATATCAAGAAAAATTCTAAAAATAAAAAAAAACCCTAATTTCTCTACACTCCCCTATTCTAACACCATCTCTCTCCTCTTCATCCTCCTCCTCTTCACAACCGATGCTCAAACCCCACATCCAATCCATCCTCCCCTTCAAATCCTCCGCCCACACCTACAACAAACTCACCTCCGGCTCCTCTTCTTCCTCCTCAGTCTCAGCCCACCCACCACCGCCAACCCTCCACCAATGGCAGCCCCCCTCTCTTCCGCCACTCCTCCTCTGCTCTCAACTCCCCTGGCGAGGACTCGCCATCTCACCTAATCCGTCCTTCGTGAGCATCTGAACGAGCCTCCAAGACCCGGACGAGTTCCAGATCTAACATATGTGCACCTGATTCAACCGTTGGATCTAGATGGTTGTGCCTCCCAAGCCTCTGAATTTCCTTCTGAACGACGTGTGGGGTTTTTCTTGTAGAGCAGCGACAGGGTGTTGTCCAGATTCGACTTGGATGATGGTGATGATGATGACGACACCTTCGACTTCGACGACTTGATTAGGAAGGACTTGCGAGGGAGACAAGGCTGGTGCATTGCTTGGAGGGCCGAATATGAAGCAGATGGAGAGGAGATGCACGATTTGAGATGTTGGATGTTCAATCGAAATCTTTTTTTTTAGGTCAAATGTTCAATCGAAATCCGAACCCTAATTTGAGATGTTGGATGTTCAACCTCATTAACTTAATTGAGTTTTTAGTTTCATAAAAAAAATCTAGTTTTTAGAATTAACAATTTCATAGAAAAGGTAAAAATAAATAGAAATGGGTAGTTTAAAGCGTACCACACGCGCGCGTAGACGGATATTTAACGGAATATTCAGATAGGGTGGTTGTTTTCTAACGGAGGTGGAGATAGGGGTGGTTTTCGGTAAATAGGTGTATAAGGGGTGGTTTAGGGCAATATGCCTATTATAAGGGTGGTTTTCGGTCAATTGGCCATACTTTCTTATCCGATCATATTGAATGAACTAGGTATATGGCATTTGGAAAATGCCATATAGCCCAAAAAAGCCACAAGGTGGCAAATTTGCACGCGTGGCATGAACTAACAAAATAAAACAACCGCTCTCCAAGATTTCCTCCACACGAATTTTACATTTCCCGGTGAGAGACACCTAGGCGAATTAATTTCGGCGGATTTTCGGCGTATTCCTGCCTTCATTGTCATCGCGATCAGCTGCAAATACAAGTCTCGGCTGTCACCTGCGATTTCCTGCGCGTGATCGAGCTCCAAATCTGCGCGCATTGTCGACTACAAATTACCTGAGGGAGAACGAGTTTTTGTCACCTGCAAATTCCCTGCGCGAGATCGAGCCACCATCGACCACATTGTCACCTGCGATTTCTACCTACGAGCAAAGTATTCAAGCAAAGGTGACAACTTTTTCTTAAAAATCTAGTAGTCATTGCAAATTGTGATGATAGATGACAATTACAGGGAGAATTTTCATAATTGCTGGAAGTTTTCCATGTGCAGTGACAACCTAGTAATGACAGATGATTAATTAGAAACCACAGTTGATGATAGTGATCAAAATTGATGATAACTGTTGATAATTGAGAATCCAGTGATAAACATTGATGAACATTGATGATAGTTGATGATAATTGAGAATCTAGTGTTGATAGTGATGACAATTGCTGATAATTGTTGATAGGGAAGACAGAATTGATGATTACTGTTGATAGTGATGACAATTGGTGATAATTGTTGATAGAGAATATAGAATTGAGAATCTAGCGTTGATAGAGATGACAATTGATGATTATTGTTGATAGTGATGATAATTTTTGATAGAAAAGGCAGAATTGATGATTTTTCTTGATATGTAGTGATGAAAATAGATGATAGTGTAGATCCAATTTCAATTTCCAGTGACAATATTTACATAATGGCTTTTCTCTCTGATGACTGTATGAACATTGTAATTGTACCAGTTTGCATTGGAGGGGGATGGAAGACAAAAAATGACGAATGCACGTATGTTGGAGATGTCATTACAAAAGCATTTGTGCTGGAAGAGAGATTCAAACTTGACAACCTAAAGGAAAAGATTGTTGAAAGGTTCAAATTGTCATCACAACCATCTGATATTTACCTATCACATCTACATCCCTCAATAAAGCTACCAACACCATTCACAATTGAAACTGATGATGATCTTGAATCATTCTACCTAATTAGAAGCACAACTAAAGTTGGTTGGGGGTTGCGTCTATATGTCATTACATATAGCAGGAGAAAAGGGAAAGAGCCTGCAATCTCTAGTACTCGAATTGGACAACTATCATCAACTGTCACCAGCAACTACCAACTCCCTTCAAACGACATTAGCTCAAATCAATCTCTATTCATTTCTGAAGTCCATGATGCACCTCCAATATTATCAGATGAGGATAATGCACCTGCAGTTGAGTATCCACCAGATCACCAATATATACAAGTTGGGCAAATGTACCAAACCAAAGAAGAACTCAAAATTGCAATGTATAATCATGCAATGAAAGAGAGTTGTTGTTTCAAGGTCAACAGATCAAGGCCAAACTACTACTCAGTGAAATGTGTAGATGACAATTGTGAGTGGAAAATGGTAGCTATAAGGTTGAAAGGGATCACTTATTTTAAGGTTAAGAATAAGTGAGCCCCTTTGAAGTGGGATGTACAAGACATATTCAACCATCATATCAACATATAACAGAGAAAATAAAATTGAGGTAATGTAACTACTTATTTGTCATCTCAGTTATTTGTGAATTGTCATCACTACTCTTTTTTATGTTAACAACAACAATTCTTTAAAAAATGTCATCTCAGGTTTGAAGGTGTGAGCAAAGGCCCGAATCCAAACATGATCCGGAATAATATTAGGAATGAATTGTTGCAATCTATTAGTTATTGGAAAGCTTGAAGAGCTCAGCAGTGGGCACATGCATTAAATAGAGGCACACCTGAACAAAATTATGCAATTCTTCCATCTTATTGCCACATGCTCAGACAAGCTAATAGTGGGACATACAAATGTCTAGAAATTGACGGCAACAACAAATTCAAATATGTATTTGTTGCACTTGGACCATCAATCAGATGCTATCAACATATGAGAAAGGTAATTACATATTATCATCACTTGGAAACTTAACAGAAGCTTAACATTACATATTGTCACTTGAAATGTCACTTTTTGAATTGTCACTTGTTGAATTGTAACCTTAACAAAAACTTAACATTACATATTTGTCACTTTTTGTATTGTCACTTTAAAAGAAACAAAAGCATATACATTTGACTGTTTTATTCATCTAGGGATGTCACTTTGTGTATTGTGATCACTTGTTGAATTGTCACCTTAACAGAACATTACAATTGTCATCAGTTTCTATATTGTCACCTTAACAGGTCATACATGTGGACGATACTCATTTACATAACAAGTATTTGGGTTTTTTAATCACTGCTTCAGTACAAGATGCAAATCACCAAATATATCCACTTGCATATGCTATTGTTGATTCTGAAAATGACAAATCATGGAAGTGATTTTTTGAGCAACTCCTAATTGTCATCCCATGCTCTAGTGTATTTTTTGTATTCTAAATGTTAGATCTAATCCATGTTTTTGTTCTAACATTTTTTCTAAAACTAGATGTAGATCTAAATCAATTTGTGTTTTAAAAGTTAGATTTATGTCAATTTGTGTTCTAAAAGTTAAGATCTAATCCATTTTTTATTCTAAAAGTTAGATCTAGATTCAACTATACTTTGATCTAGTTTGCAATGAATTCCCTTATCCTATTTTGGAGCAAAACCACCTATAGTTAGATCTTGGGCCGGCTCATTAACTGGTTGGGCCTATCAAATATGCCCGAACGAATTTGTATATATAAATCACTCATTCTAAAACCCTCGTCCATAGCTGGTCATGTCTTAATTTTTTGAACTCGCAGAAAGCAAACTCTAGAGCCTCACTCTTCTCCTCTCCTACATCTGAGACGGTCTTCTTTGCTGATTCTCTCTCGTTTTCCTCTTTTTCCCGCTGATTTTGTTATGATCTCACATTGTTTCTCTATTCCTATATTGCAGGCCGACGATCATGCTGAGGTTCAAGCAATATACCGAGCAAAACTTGCGGCCATGAAGGCTGATCGAACTGGCTCTCCGCCAGTGGAGCTCCTGGTTGAGGAGCATTCCAAGGTGGACGCCTCCTTCTTCTTCAACAAGCTGAAGCAAGCTAGTGCTCTGAAACTTGGATCAAACTCACCAAATACATGAGGCTCAATCATTTAACTAGCTAAAAGTTTACATACGTCCCATAAGAGAGTGCGCACTGCCATCCTGGAGAAAGTTTCTAGAGTTCTTTCTTTAACACTGACTTATACTCTTGGAGCCGAAGTTAAAATTAAAATTTAGGCAGCTAAAAGTTTATAAAAACTTCCTAAAAGAGATGGAAGACCTCATGATACAATCATGAGGTTCAATCATTGAACTGATTCGTCGAGAACTCATCACTTAGGTACGTTTTAATAATTTTACTCTCTTATACTTTTTTCTTAGACTTTGTAGGTCAAATAAGGAAAAGATCGAATAAGGTGTAGGGGAAAGTGAATTAAGAAAAACGATTTGATTTACGTTCAACTTGAAATGCTAGAGTGGTATTGAAGGCCCATCCCAAGAACAATTTAGCTTAATTGAAGTTGAACTATTAGCCTGCTGGTTGTACTTGTTTTTGTTCTTAATTTAAGTCCCTGTAGATACCTTACAAACTAGCTTTCAAACCCACATCTACATCTATAGCTATATATACACACTACAGGAATAATATTTACGTCATATGTCATCTACAAAAAAAACTTGGCCTATATGTCAATCAATGAATGAAACCACATTATTGCACCTTTTAACAAAGATCAACACTGATTTTAATATATTTTCCGTTCCATTAAACTATTTTCATTTAAAAATCCTGGGTCCTGCATCAAGTTTACATTAATTGTATGTAAGTAAATTGTTTTCATTGAGAACCATCGGGCTTACTTTTGCATAAAAATAGAGAAAAGGGGTGGTGGAACCTCTTTTTCATATATTTAGGAAGTAACTAGGCCCCTTTTAAAATATTAACTAACTAGTCGGTATATAAGCTCCCATTTTGCTTTATATTTTCTCTCCTTCCATTTTTTTTCCTCTCTCCCTTCTCCCTTTCAATTTCAGATCTGGAAAAAAAACCCTAGATCTAGTTCGTCTGCCTCCACGAACATCACGTGAGAGATCACAATCATGAGCCAAGAAATCAATAGTCTATGCACGATCGAAAATTAAGGCGAGAAAACTGAAGAAAACGAATAGTATAGATCAGAAGAGCATATAGAATCCTGGATCTCCTCTTTTACAATGTAAAACGGATCTTGTGCGGAAGACATTTGGGGAAAATCTTAGTTTACAAGCCCTAGCAAGAGAATCGGAATCCTTCCGATTTGATCTGCTAGTTTCTCTAATCCGTTGGCGCTGAAGGTAGCAATAGAAGAGGGATTGAGAGGGAAGACGAAACAATTGCCTCAGAAGAGCAGGATCCGTATTCCAGAGGTGGGGAGAGAGAGATCGCGAGTGCTATCAAGAGGATGAACGTAAAAGCTTCAACCGGATGAAGAAAATTGTATCCGCCTCTCCACTCCCCAGATTTGACGGAATCCGGCGAAACTCGCCCCAGATCCGACCTCCCAGCCCTCGTCTGCACCTCCTCCGTTCAAGATCCGGCCGATAAAAGGCATCTTTCTGCATCATCCTCCGCCATGGTAACTCAACCGAGCACTTCTCCTACTTTCAATGCGTTCAAGAACAATTACCTGCTCGTGTACTCGTTCATGATGGGTAACGCAGCTCTCCAGATTTGAATCTCGTTTTGTATTGCTCACAGTCTTTGCAATTTCGTTTCGAATGAGGGGGTTTTGCCGGTGTTTGGGGAGTTTGTGTGGTAGATCTAGCGTTTGATGTTGTGGATTGTCTTGAGTTCGTGGAATTCACTGATTGGAGTCTAAGTTTTGGTAGTTTAACTATATGAGATTGGTTTTTGTAGGGTTAATTGCACAAATCGAGGCCCTCATGCTCCTCTTTAATCGAACATGGAAGAGTAAGTATATCGGTCTAATGCATTCCTCTTTCACAAGTGTGTAGACAAGTTGATTTGTTAATTTGATTAAACATTTGCTTTTGTCACCGAGTACGTTGGTTCTAAGGATGATCAGTTGCTTTTGTGATGACAAGTTGAGTTTGCCAGTTTAGGGATGATCAGTTGGTTTTAAGGGTTTTGGTGATGACAAATTGGTTTTACGGGTTTTGGTGATGATAAGTTGAGTTTATTTTGCATTGTTAAATTTGTCTATATATTACTTTTAATTATGACCTATTAGCTCAAATGGTAGAGCAACGTGCTTAACGCACAATAACGTGGGTTCAAATCCCACATGGGCATACTATTAAATTCTGATGACAAGTTGCATACGTGATGACAAACTAGGGTGATGACAAGTTTTGTACATGATGACAGGTTTTTTGTACGTGGTGGCAACCTGCATATGTGATGACAAGTTTGAAGACGATTTGAGTGATATTGGTTAGGGTGGTATTTGATTAAATTAAACGATAATTTAACTGATGCCAAGATTTACCGCGTGTTGAGTGATAATAAAATATGTGAGGATAGAGCATGAAGATAATATAATTGATAATACGATAAGTGATGACAGGATTAGATGCAAATTTAGGTGACGGTAGGTTAAGTGATGACAAGTTTTTGTACGCGACGACAAGTTTTTGTACGTGACGACAAGTTTTTTGTACGCTATGACAAGTTTTTTGTACGCTATGACAATTTTTTTTATAAGCGATGACAAGTTTTCTACGCGATGACAAGTTTTTCTACGCATTGACAAGTTTTTCATAAGCGATGACAAGTTTTTATAAGCGATGACAAGTTTCCTACACGACGACAAGTTTTTCTACGTAATGACTAGTTTTTCATAAGCGATGACAAGTTTTTTGTACGCGATGACAAGTTTTGGGGTGATGACAGGTTAGTCATCACCGGTCAATGACTGGTCAATGCCGGTCAACGTCTAGACTAAGGTTGGTTGTGGTAGAGGGTGATGATGTCACCATTTGCCATTTGTGATGTCATCATGTAATTTTTATTTTTTTTAAGGGTAATTTTGGAAAAGTGACTAGTTAACTCCTTTTTTTGTGTATAGACTAGTTACTTCACAGATGTTCCAAAATAGACCAGTTACCAAATTTTCTCTAGAAATATCTTTTGAATAAAAATATTTTACCCTCTATGTTGGAACGCTACTTTCCTACGTGCAAGGGAAAAAAAATTTACTCTTACGAGAGATGAATACATTTTCTTTATCGAGACTGAGAGTTACACCGAGCGAGTAATTTAGACATTTGTAAGCATTGACAACAAGCATTTCGTCGGTGTTTATCAATCGGAAATCTAGTATAGTGTAAAGCGGAGTCAATATCTTCCCCAAAAAAATCCCACGTGTGATTTCTATAATATTATAATCAATCGGGCTCTCTTTTATATTTTTAGATGCAATCTTCTAATAAATATTATTGTAACACCCTGTCTTTCCGAAAAGGCGTTACTCAGTAGTAGACCTCACGAGGCACAACCAAACTATTTTGACAACTGAACATCTAGATCTTACAACGCGGTGCGACGAGAAAATAAGAAAACATCCAACTCGTTTAATGAAAGAAATAAGACTTATAGTCTCAAAACCAAAATGTTATGAACCAACCCTCAAAACAACACTAGAAACGAATTCTAACAACTACTCAACTAACTATAACTCAAAGCCCAAAAGTCAAACAAAGTCCTACTCGCTTAACAATATCGAAAAACTACAATAAGAGCTAGTAAATAAAACAACACCCCAAAAACTATCTATTGTGACATGCGTTACCGCTCTGCACCACCATTTCGCCGAGTCTCGGTCACGGCATCCTGATTACCTGGAATTATAAAAATAATTTCCCGAAGGGTCAATCCTATTCTGTCAAGTTAAATAACATAGCGACTATGAGATGGTTTAAAAGGGTTTTTCTTACGGTCAGCAAACAAGCGTTCACAAACACACATATGTGTAGTCCAGTTCTAAGTTCAGTTAGTCACAATCAGTTCCAAAGTTCATATCTAGGCAATTAAACTATTATACAATATCACTTAATAACCCAGCTAAACACATTTATCAAGGTAACTGACTCGGCTAAAGTCGTCGTGCCAAGATCAAAGATAAATAACCCAAACTACAAACTAAGTATAGTAAGCAATTAAGGGGTCGAACCCAAGAGAACTTACGGCTTCTAGTATTAATACAATTATCAACTAAAGAAAGGGGGGGTTTAGGAGAGAAATCTATACTAAAACTAACCTAGAAACAAAGAACAAACAAATAAACAAACATGCAAATATGGGGAAATAAGTGATATGGAGACAAGTTCATTCAAAAGATCCAGTCATGATATAATCCCTCGATCATAGATTCATCCATTGATTTCATTTACACCTATGGTTAATTCCTATCCTGATCATTAACAATCGCAAGTCCACGGTCCAAGCAATTCTATAACCCTAGGCAAGGACGCTTAACCTAGAATTAGCATAAAGAACAAGGATATGCAGGATATAATATCAAACAATCAAGCTACGAGTCAATTGCAAGATAAAACAATCAATTCTCTTCTTAATCCTAGTTGCATAGACAACAGGTCTAGGTTAAGTTGTTTTCACAGATTAGTTTTGTCCACGGTCCAAACCTAATCAAACAGTAGAAAGCTAATCAATTCAATTGGGTCTCGACTCCTAGAGAAACAATCAACAATCATAAGATGAAGCACAAGAGAATCAATATTAACCAAAGGATAGAAATCAATTACCAAAATCTCACGAGTTCATAATCAGAGCTTCTCCCTTGAACAAACCCAAGGAGACTAGCTCTCCAAAACTAAAGAAGAATTGAAAACCTAACTATGAATTATGAGTTATGAGTTCTCTTCAAAATACAACCTAAAAACCCTATAAATAGTCTCGGAAAAACAATATCTGAAAATACCCAAAAGATATAAAGATAAAAGGAAACAAGATAAACACGCGGAAAAATCCACTGGGCGCCACCCGCGATCGCGGGTCAGGCGATTCTCGAACTTTCTCTTCGCTGCTTCTACCGCGCCCGCGGCAGATCGCCCGCGGTCGCGGCCTTCAATTAAAGTCTTCTCCTAGTCTCTGTAAGGATTCCGCGGTCGCGCCAAGGGCTCCGCACCCACGGTTCTTCTGCAGACGACTAATCTTCACAAAATCTTCACGTTATCAACTTCTGTGTCTTCGGCCTGGATCTAACAAATATGCCTAAAAGCTAGCCTAAAACACTCAAAAAACATCCTAAAAACTACCAAGATAAGGCATACAAAATAGGCCGAATCAAATTCCCCCATACTTAGATCTTGCTCGTCCTCGAGTAAGCTCAAAGCACATATACAAATCAACACATCAAAAGACCTCAGGAAGTAAGGGAAAACATGACAACCATAAACTCTCAGCTCACAACCCGAACCCAAAATATAGAGAAATCATGAGCATAAAACAATGAAGCTCAAACACACACCTCACAACAAGATATAGCACTCAAGCTCTAAAAGCATGAAAGAGAGCAACCTAGGATCTACCCAACTCTAACATGTAAGCCCCAAAGTCCCCAAGCAAGAATGATCCTAAACACTCGAATTTTACCGCTCAATTCTGCTTAGGCGCCCTTTCGGGTTTTCACCTAACCGCTCTTTTCATTTTTCAAATAGGTGTGCTCACCAAAACTCACATCTCTCATGAACCTCTTTTTATCCCAGCCTAATGCTGGTCCGGGTTACCTGCTTATTACCTGAGCCGCCCTTTCGGGTTTTCGACTCATCCCAGGATTTTATATGCCTTTTTTCAATTTCTTTATGGCTTTTTTTTTCTTTTATCAGGACTGAAACTGTACATAAACACAGCAGTGAATCCCCTCCCCCATACTTAAACTCTTCATTGTCCTCAATGAAGCTAAGAACAAAGAAGTAAAGTAAAGAGAAGGGAATCAGAAGACTCACTGCTGATCAGGAGGTGGAGGTGGTGGCTGGAAATAGTAAGAAGGATAATCTGGCCACATACCCTGAAAGTACTGCTCCTGCCTCCTTTGAAACTCAACCATCCCAGCTACAGCCCGGGACATCTCATCAACACTAGACTCAAGGCGCTGCATCCGAGTCTCCTGACTCTGATCATAGGATCTAAAATCACGAGCAGAAGAACTAGCACCAGCAGAGGAACCCCAACCTGATCCAGAAGCATAGGCAGTAGCATAAGCATCCCAAGTAGGATCTCCACCAGCTGGTGGTGCATCAGGCATAGGATCATCAGCAACAGCTGCCTCATCAAAAACCTCAGGAGCAATAAAGAACTCATGGTTCTGCTGACCATAGAAAAATGGACGGGGAAGTCGCAAATAACGAGCAGTAGGAGAACCAAACATCCAGAACCACCCCGACTCAACAGAACCACTCAAACATCTCGCCTTCTTCAGCTGGGCGACGTCATGCTCATGATCATCAGTCAAAGGCATACCATGATACAGCTGAATCTCATCTCTAGTCACATAAGGTAATGCCAAAAGAGTAATCAGGCCGCCAAAACCAATCCGCCCGGCCTTCTTGGGATATTTCTTCAAAGTGTCAATGAAAAGCTCCACCCAATCAGGCACAACTGGCTGCGAAGGCATCAGACACCACAATAAGCGAGCATCATGAAGAGGAACCTTGTTCACCTCACCCTTACCCAGAAACGTCATAGCAAGCACCTTATGGCAAAGGCGAATACAAGGGTGCGGGATCTTGTAGTTGTACTCTCCACTCTGGTTGTTAAACTGGCATCCAGTAATAGCAAACCAGAAATCAATGAAATCCTGACTCGTCGTCAAAGAATCCCACCCCTCAGTAGGCGGGGCGGTAATACCAAACAACCCTCTAATCTGCTCCTTACTCACAGTACAGGGCTTACCACAAGCCCGGAAAGAAAGCACATCACCAGTAATAAGCAAGGTAGACAGAAACTCAAGCACAAGACCTCGAAAAGTCACTACAGACAGCTGCATCAATCCCCCTAGACCACCCTGCACAAGCATACGCTGGGTACAGTCTAACATCCCGAGTGCACTCAAAGTCGGAGCATGGAAGAACTTGGTAGAAATAATATCTCTGTCTTTCAAAGCATCCCAAATCTTCTTCTGCCCCTTAGTAAAATCCCTCACTCGATGCGACATAATGCAGTGAAAATAATCGAGTACAGAAAAGGAAGTTACCAATTGACGAAACCAAGTGAACCCTCTGTCGATAAACCGCGGGCGCGGGTGTACGGGCCGCGTTCGCGGGAGCGAACCAGAGATTGAAACTGAACAGAGGGAACCCGTGGGGGCGGGTTGGAATTCCGCGGTCGCGGATCCTGGAGATTTCGCAGATCTGCAGATTTGTACGAGGATGGCGGCGACGACCTTCGAGCGGCTCCGGGTTGTTTGGCGATGGTGAAGAGAGGCCGGAGATGGGGCTGGCGAGAGGTAGAAGCGGTGGCACGGGGCTGCGACGGCGTCACACTTGTCGGCCCAGATCTAGGTCTGAGAGACCCGACAGCAAACGCAAGCGAGAGAGAGAGGTGGGGCCGACGGCGGCGCAAGAGGGCGAGGGCGAAGCCGACGGTGGTGGATGCGGTGGAGTGGCGGCCGGTCGGCGACTTGGACGGAAGAGGTAGGGCCGGCGCTTTTATGTGAGCAGGATGGAAGATGATGATGGTGGAAGAAAGGGGATCCGCGATTTTTAGGACGCGGGTGGGATTTTTTTTTTTTTTTTTTTTTTTTTTCTGAGTAACACACCCGCGATCGCGGGCGGTTACCCGCGGTCGCGGGTTTCTAGTACCTGTACGTCTGGGTCTTCTGCTTTCGAAACGAGACCGCGGTTTCGCACCCCGCGGGCGCGATTCTACCACAGAATGTTCTTTCGAACCTAGTACCTGCATGTTAGCCCGGAAAAACTTTATTTTCATATTCAACTTGAATCTCAAATTCGGGTTGCCTCCCGAGAATCGCCTTTGGTTAACGTCGATGGCTCGACGCACTCATAATCGGACATCGTCAATGCCCTGAGCAATCTATCAAAGTCCTGCGAACAACTCTCATGCAAGCATATATAGCACAAAGATGAATTGAAAGTGAATAATATATCATTAAGGCACCGTTTCAATTTATCAAAGTAGCTAGAGAAGTTATGATCATGCTGATTAGGATGGAACCAATTTGGAGTATTAGGTGGTTTTTCAAAGTATTCATCAAAAGAGACAAATTCAATTTTAGCACTATCACCTATTTTAGGACTATTAAGCGAGATCTCATTAGACAATCTATCATGCTCAAAACCTATGTCAGCAACCAAAGGACAATCAATGGAAAATAGGGGAGAAGAGGAAAGGATACAGGGATCGTGATTGATCACAACCGAGGGCTCCACCGTAGGAGACATAGACATCTCCTCAGGCGGAAGGGAAACCTCCAAAGCATCGTCAGGCTTCTCTGTCGTGACACAATCAAGATCATCCATCTCATCATCCCATATCGAGTGTTTGAGTGCTTTTGGAAGTAGTGGACTTGGCTTTTGGGGAACCAGAGGAAGAAGGTTCAGCTGCTCATATACATCATCGTCGACAACAGAAGATCCGCGCTCGCGGAAATTGGGCCGCGGTCGCGGATCGTCGACAGAAATTGCGAATTCAGCTTCCACACACCCGCGGTCGCGGGTTGGAGATCCGCGGTCGCGGGTCGTCCGTTCTTGGAGTTTCACCGCTTCTGCATAGAATACGCGGGCGCGGCATGGTGGACGCGGTCGCGGATCATCCGCTGAGTAATGAACGTGAGTCTCTGTAGGGATTCCGCGGGCGCGGTCAGCCTGACGCGGTCGCGGAATAGCAACAGGAGCGTCGTTCGTTACGCCCAACTCTTGTCCATTCCGTAATGACATGGCACTTGCATTCACCAGTGCTTGAGGAGTAATATTGATCTTCTCGGAAATCTCCCTCATTCTCATCACGATGGCCAAGTTCATCTCTTGGAGTTTCCTATCAAATAGCTCATTCATCTCCTCCAGTTTCCTAGAAACATGTTCTTCAGCTGATGGCTGGTCCGGGCAGGAGGGTGTTGTGCTTCTACTCTCCTCAGCAAAGTTCTCCACTATTCTGAAGACTTCCTGGGGAGCTTTGTCTAGATAAGAGCCTCCACATGAAGCGTTCACGAATATGCTGTGCTCATAGTGCATGCCAAACATGATGTACTCAATAAGATCGTGATCTGTGAACCCATGGCCTGGATAACTAGAAACGAGCCTTTTGTAGCGATCAAGATAATCGTACAGGCTCTCCCCGTCATGTTGTTGAAGATTGGCGATGTTCCTCTTGATAACTGCCCTTACTGGAATAGGGAAGTACTTGTCCATGAATGCAACCTTCAACTGACTCCATGTTGTGATCCGTTGAGAGTGAGGATTGTTTAATATTGAGAAAAACCACTCCTTAGCTGATTCGATCAAAGAGAATGGAAAAGCTCGCATCTTGATTTGATCCTCAGTGACCTTAGCAGGCTTTATGCATAGACAGACATGATCAAACTCTGTAAGGTGCTTAACCACATTGTCATCAGGCGACCCACTGAATCGAGGTAAAAGACTAATCAGACTGGGTTTCAACACAAAGTCCACCCCTTCAGCTAGCGTAGGGTACTCAACAACCATCCTGTCTCCTGAAAACAACGACAGCACTTGGAAAATAATCAGTAGCAAGGGTGTGGACCGTAAGATAGGTCCACACAACAGTCAATAAAAATACTAATACTAGAAAGAAACCAAAGTCCTCGGCAACGGCGCCAAAATTTGACTCGGCTAAAGTCGTCGTGCCAAGATCAAAGATAAATAACCCAAAATACAAACTAAGTATAGTAAGCAAGTAAGGGGTCGAACCCAAGAGAACTTAAGGCTTCTAGTATTAATACAATTATCAACTAAAGAAAGGGGGGGTTTAGGAGAGAAATCTATACTAAAACTAACCTAGAAACAAAGAACAAACAAATAAACAAACATGCAAATATGGGGAAATAAGTGATATGGAGACAAGTTCATTCAAAAGATCCAGTCATGATATAATCCCTCGATCATAGATTCATCCATTGATTTCATTTACACCTATGGTTAATTCCTATCCTGATCATTAACAATCGCAAGTCCACGGTCCAAGCAATTCTATAACCCTAGCACTACTACAAAATTTGCCTAATACCTCTTTAAATATACCCCGGGCGTTTATATTACCGGGTATAATGTGCCAATTTAAAAAAGTATAAGACCTAATACACCGGACCTTACACGCCCGGTGTATTTATATCATATTATGACTATATACACCGGATGGTCAAGTATCCGGGGTATTTGCATGATATAAATACACCGGATCATACACGCCCGGTGTATTTGGTTAAAACGCCTACTATCGGGCTTTTCTGATCCGGTGTATTTGAGGCTTTTAATTCTATCGAATTTATGTCGTTATTTGCTTAACCCTAGAACGTGAATATCGTCAATACAATTAATTCGGCCGTCATCATAACCATGTAAGTCTTACAGTCAATTCCTTCAAGAATTCAACTTGTTTGCAATTCAATTCTTCAACATTACATGTATTGATAAAGTTTTTTGCATTATAATCATTATTAAGTTATTTTGTTTCTCCCACAGTCGTATCTCTCAAACATGTATGCTTGAGTTTGAAGCGACGAAAAACTTGATTAATTCGCGTTGTGGTAAGTATCTCTTATCTAGTCTTTTTCAAGTTTATGCTTGTTTATGAACTTTGATTATTAAAGTCTCTTTGTTTGAATGTGTATATACTATTTTTGTGTCTTATGATTGTTGTGGTATTCCTTTCTTATTTGATGCATGTCTAGAATGATGGATCGGTCATGGATGTTAAAAAATCGTGACTCTGATGAATATTCGAACGGTGTGGAAGAGTTTATTACATTTGCACTTGAGCATGGGGCTGATGCTACTAGAATGATGTGTCCATGCAAGAAGTGTTATTACTCAAGATGGCTTGAGGTTAACGAAATCAGAGATCATCTAATTTTCTATGGTATTATAAAGGATTACACACGGTGGATATGGCATGGAGAGAAAACAGCTGTTGAGTCTACTACTACTACTACAGATGTGAACATTGATCATGATACTTGTGAAGAGGATAGGTTGGATGATATGATTCATGATTGTGAGACAAATTTTGTTGATGACCCTGACAAGTTTCATGACTTGTTAAAGGATGCACAAATGCCGTTATATGCAGGGTGTGCCAAATTCACGAAGATATCAGCATTATTGAAATTGTATAATGTGAAAGCCAGACATGGATGGAGTGACACGAGTTTCAGTGCAATACTCGAGCTAATCAAGGAAATGCTTCCCGAGGATAATTGTATTCCAACTAGTACATATGAGGCGAAGAAAATTTTGTGTTCCATGGGTATGAATTATGAGAGAATACATGCTTGTCGTAATGACTGTGTTCTATATCGGAATGAATATGCTTCATTAGAATATTGCCCAAATCCTGATTGTGGTGAACCACGATATAAGAAGAAAGATGTTCCAGCAAAGGTTTTGTGGTATTTCCCAATCATTCCAAGGTTTCGACGTTTGTTTGGCAATCCTCGAGATGCTGAGAATTTAACTTGGCATGCAAATGGCAGAGTGAAAGACAGAAAAATTCGTCACCCAGTTGATTCTGCGCAATGGCAAACAATCGACAGATTATATCCTGAGTTTGGAAAAGAAAACAGAAACTTGCGGCTTGCACTCTCTACTGATGGGATGAGCCCTCATGGCAATCTAAGTACAAGTCACAGTACATGGCCGGTAGTGTTGGTGATTTATAATTTATCTCCGAGGTTGTGCATGAAGCGCAAATACATGATGCTATCTTTATTGATATCTGGCCCGAGGCAACCTGGGTTTGAAATTGATGTTTATTTGGCACCCTTGATTGAAGATCTGAAATTGTTGTGGGGTGAAGGTGTTGAAGTATTTGACGCACATCGTAGACAGGAATTTCGTCTCCGAGCCATGTTATTCTACACAATAAATGATTTTCCTGCCTATGGTAATCTTGCTGGATACAGTGTGAAAGGATATCTCGCATGTCCTGTCTGTGGAAAGGATACCGCCTCATGTCGATTGAATAAATGTAACAAGAATGTTTATGTTAGGCATCGTAGGTTCTTGCCTATGGACCATTCCTATAGGAGGCTTCGTAAGGCTTTCTACAATGTTTCTGAAGAGGAAAGTGCTCCTATACCATTAACCGGAGAAGAGGTGCTGGCTGTTGTGAGTAAAATTGAAGTGAAGTTTGGGAAGGCCTCACAGAACAAAGTAATGATAGATGGGTGGAAGAAGAGATCAGTTTTTTTTGATCTTCCTTATTGGAAGGATCTCTCTATCAGACATTGTCTTGATGTGATGCACATTGAGAAGAATATATGTGACAGCCTCATTGGCACGTTATTGAATATGCCAGGAAAAGCAAAAGATGGTTTGAAAGTCAGAGAGGACTACAAGGAGTTGAAGACCAGACCGGAATTGCAGCCACAGTCTAGAGAAACTCGTATATTTTTACCGCCTGCGTGTTACACTCTCTCTAAAGGTGAAAAGACCACTGTTATTAACTTTTTACGCAGCATCAAAGTTCCAGACGGGTACTCTTCAAATATCAGCAACCTCGTGTCTGTGAAAGATTTGAAGTTAGTGGGTTGAAATCTCATGATTGTCATGTTCTCATGCAGCAGTTACTACCGGTGGCCATCCGTTCTATATTGCCCTAAAAGGTAAGGTCTACCATCATTAGACTTTGTCTTTTTTTCAAAAAATTATGTAGCAAGGCAGTTGACCGTGATGATTTGCAAGATCTGCAAAAAGAGATTGTTGTGGTCCTTTGTCAAATGGAGATGTACTTCCCACCGTCATTTTTTGATATCATGGTGCATTTAGCTGTACACTTGGTGAGAGAGGTTGAGCTTTGTGGACCGGTGTATCTTCGATGGATGTATCCATTTGAGCGATACATGAAAGTTCTAAAAGGGTATGTTATGAATCGACAACACCCTGAAGGTTGCATTATGGAGCGATATATTGTAGAAGAAGCTGTTGAATTTTGCACAGATTATTTATCTAATGTTGAAGCCATCGGTGTACCTAAACGTAGAGAGTTAGGAGAGCTTCATTGGAGAGAAACCTCGGGATATCAGGTAATAACCATTGACCGTGCGAAGTATTGGAATCCAGCTCATCTATATGTCTTGCATAATTTGGAGGAAGTCCAACCGTATGTTGAAGAACACATGGCCTATGTAAGAAATTGTAATTCGACAAGAAGTGAGATTTGGATAACAAGAGAGCATAACAACACCTTCATTGAATGGTTTAAAAGTCGGATTAGCAAGATGATCAGTTCAAAAGAAGAAATCTCAACGACTCTTAAAGCATTGCATCGGGGGCCAAGGTTTCAAGTGTTGAGCTATAGTGGATTTGTCATCAACAACTTCACTTTTCATACCCAGGCTTTTTCCGATAAAAGCAAAACACAAAATTCTGGTGTGACGTTGGATGCACAACCAATGTATAGTGAAAAAGACCATATTCCTACAAGCATGTCTTACTTTGGCATCATTCAACATATATGGGTGTTAATTTACTCCAAGGAGATAAAAATTCCGGTATTCTGTTGCAGATGGGCTGATAGCAAGTATGGAGTCTCAGTTGATGAGATGGGATTTACTTCAGTTTCTTTTGACAGAGAAGGACACAAAGACGAACCATTCATATTGGCATCACAAGCAAGACAAGTTTTCTATGTTCCTGATCTTGTTCGTCCAGGCCGATCTATTGTTATGTTCACTTCAAAAACAAAGAATGATGAAGAAGATTATGATTTATGTGAAGAGAATAGCAACTCAACAGTTTTTCCCCAGACCGATGAGAGTGCAAATGAAGAGGAGACTTATATTCGAGAAGATCATCGAGAAGGCATTTGGTTGAGTAAAGAAATTATGGTAGAAGATGAGACCCGAGTCCCTCCAACAAAAAAAAAGATAGGTCGGTGTTTTATGTTATTTCAACCATAAGATGTTACGTTTTTTTTCATCCAATATACTAACGATGGTTGTCAAGCATGTAATTTTTCAGGTTGTTGAAGAACTCGGCCGCGATATGGCCGAGGGAGCCCGCGTTCTCAAGGCCGAGACTCAGGTCTCAAAGCGCGGGAAGTGGAGGCGGAAGCGCGCCCGCGCTTTGGAGGCCGGAGACCGCGCTCTCGAAGGGGCGTTCCGCTCAATTCTCCGTCCGGTCTCAACTCCAATTAGACAGTTCGTTCCGCTCTTCCTGTTGGTCTCTACGCCCTAGATGTCGCCAGATCTAAGAAAACAGGTTTCCTTCTTCTATGATCGTGTGAAATCGCACTAACTCGCAAACGGATTTCGATTTTTGACTTTGAATCCGAAATTGTATCGTTGTTTTTTGCAGACGAATCTTATGCGCAAGCGCTGCTGATACTCGAGCAATGCTTGGCTTCTCAATCGCAAGAGGTACAGGATGATGCTATTGAGGGCTCCAAAGGAATGGTTTTCCTTGCTCTTTCTCCATTGTAGGTTAAAATCTCCTTGTTCTTTCTCCATTGTAGATCAGTATGAGATCGGTAGGGTTTTCAATTTGACAAAATTTGGAATTTAAGGTTAGTAATGTGCTCTACTTTTCTCACTTGTTTTAGAGGTAAAACAGATGAGGCAACACAGACTTTGCTTAGGGTACAGGAATTGAGTAGCTGTTCTTTGGCCACAAGAGGTGGAGTTTCGTCAGTTATTCATTTGTTAAGATGAATTTTCTTTCTCTGCATTAGATTGTATTCTAATGTGGGATGATGATTTCTGTTTTGTAGTTGCTGCTATTGAAGCGCTAGTTGGCATTAATTTAGAGCTGGGACTGGTGAGCACTAGGCTGAAAACTCTGTTCCTGTATGTATGTATCTTGTTGATGATTTCATTTACCTGCTAAATGTGAGTTGATAGAATTAGATGAATGTATGTCTTGTTTATGAGGCTTAGCTCATTTGGAGATTGACTGATCTTAGTTTAGAGCTGGGATTGGTGCTCGTAGATAATGGCTTAAAACATGTGTTTGATAGCCAAGTCATTCTTTCAAGGATGTGAAGAAGAAAGCTGCACAGGAAACTTTTGTTTTGTTTCTTCTCAAGATTGATGGCTCCCTGTTTTGTTTCATTGCTGATCATGTGGTTTGTCATTCTATGTAAAGAAACAAGTGAAAGTGTTGCTGTGATGCTAATGAGCACTTGCTTCTATTCAATGTAGAGGATAGCTTTCATTTACATGGTCTCGGATACAAGCACAGATGTTACCTGGTCTCGGATAGCTTCTATTCAATTTTGTTTTGATGGATGATTCGGATACAAGTCTCGTCTCTGGTCTTTTTTTGGCACAGCAGCTGGAATAACATCTGTGCTTGCAGCTTGCTCCGTCCTCGGATCAACTGGTTATATATGTACTTACATCTTTTTTCCTTCCTCCGAAGGGCCTGTGTGTTGGGGGTCCTCGCAAAAAAAGCCGTTTAAGCCTTCAAAACCGCGTTTGAGTGTCCCAAACCGCGTAGTTAGGTCCCGTTTTGGAGCTTTCCATGCACCTTGGCTCGTCATGGCTCATTCTGTAGGTCCGTGTGGCGAATAGGCACTGTAGTTCCCGTCGAGACCTTCGAAATGAGTGGTCATAGTAGTTACCGTCAAGACCTTCGATTACTAACATCTTACTTCATCTATTGTTAATACTTCAAAAAGAGAGTCTAGGGTGTAGGGTTTAGGGTCTAGGGTTTAGGGTCTAGGATCTAGGGTTTAGGGTCTAGGGTTATGACAACTTACTCATAATTTATGCTATTTGACATTTTATATGAATAGTTCATGATATATGACTTATTCCTAGTTTAGAAGTTTATAGTTCATTAAGGTTAGATTAAACTAAAATTAACCAGTTATGTAGTTAATTAGTTTAACTAGTTTAATTAATTGATTAAAAATATTAATTTTATGGACTTTGATTAACCCTAAATTTAACAAATAAAAATTCATAACTTTCAAAAATCGAAATAAATATAGAGAGATATAATTTATAGAGTACATTATATTATTCAAGTTGGTGGGAACGAAAATGTGTTTGGCGGGAATACTGAAAAATTGAAATTGCTGAAAAATTAAAATTGCTGAAAAGTTAAAATTTACAGGTCCTTAAAAAACAAAAACCCTAACTTACCATCTTTGCCCAATTCTTATTCAGCGATCTCTCTACCCACTTCTCGTTCAGCGACTTTCCACGCCTCTCCACCGTCCGCTTGGTAGTGCCGCCCGCCTCTCCACCGTCCGCTTGGTAGTGCCGCCCCGCCTCTCCACCGTCCGCTTGGTAGTGCCGCCCCGCCTCTCCACTGTCCGCTTGGTAGTGCCGCCCCGCCTCTCCACCGCCTCTCCACCGCCTCTCCACGCCTCTCTGTCGCCCGCCTCTCTTCCTGGTGGTCTGGTAAGCAGTAACTTCAGAATTCTTGTGCGCCTGTGTGTATTCATGTGTGAATCAATTCCTCTCGAATTCCTCTCTTCCGCCCCATGCTGAATTCTCGTTTTGAATGTTGAATTATAGGATTGTGTGTATAAAAATGCCCCCGTAAAAGCAAATCTCCGATTATGCCCCTGTGTGTATTCATGTGGAAGGTCATGCTCTTAGAGAGTCAAGCTGGAAGAATTTCTTGCTGTTATAGGGATCTTACCTCTTAGGCACCTTGATCATTTCATTAGTGTGTTAGCTTTATTTAACACTTCCTGCTAATGCTACCAATAGTTTGAACCTTGGAGTTGGGGGGAGTGAGACATTTATGCATGAAGTGTGGATGAGGTATTGCTGGAGCAATGTGGCTGATACTCTTAAGTCAAAAGTCATTGCCCCTATCTCCCATGTATATCAATTACATCACAACCTACTAACAAAAAGATTATGTTATCTACTAGTATATAACTCCTTAACTGCCATTTGAAATGAATAGCACTGTGATATGTTTACAAGCATGGACAATAAGTATGGTAATGTGTATGTGCATGTGCTGATATGGATGGCTTATATAGCATAAATGGTATAAGTCGAACAGAACATCATCTCAATTGACCATTACTTATTTTTCATGAGCTATGAGTCACCGGATGATTTCAATTAAGTTGTACGGCTGACCACACTTCTTGTCTGAATTCTCGTTTTGAATGCTGAATTATAGGATTGTGTGTATAAAAATTTTCGGTCTTGAATTTTGTGGTAAGTGCTTGAGTGTTTGAAATCTCATTTTATTACTGTCTGCATTCTTGTTTGTCATGTGGGTTTTCTGTATGTCGCTGTCTTATGTGCCTGGGGTAGTGTTATAAAATTAGTTGTCTGAAATTCCTGTCTGATTAGGTAATATTTTTCACTTTGTACAGATTTTTTGTAAAGATGCCTCGTCCATCAAGAAAGCGCAAGCTCCAACTTCAAGCATCCGAAGATGCCCCACCATCTCAAACATCGCAGCCCGTTGAAGTAACCCAACCTTCTTAGTCTGATAGGAGGAGAGGGGCTTCATTGCTAAAAAAATTCACCAAGAATGTGGGAGAAGGAAATAGATTGGAGGTAGCTTTGAACCCACAACAACAACCTATTGGTGAGTACAGTGCCAAATTAGCAACCTTTATTGGAAATACGGTGAAGGAAACGATCCCAATCACTATTGAGGACTGGACACATGTAGCCGAAGAAGACTTGGATTGTATTTGGGATACTGTTACGGTTAGATTCCTATACATCATAATATTATATATTATTATGTGTACGTTTTAATTGAATTCTTATATAGTCATTTTTCTGTGAAATTTTGTAGAAAGTTTTCATGCTTCCGCCCGAGCAAAAACAGTGGGTAATTGCGAAAGCTCATGACCTATGGAGGAATTTCAAAAAGATGTTGAAGAGTTGATTGATTTGTAAGTTTGATGAATATTAAGTAGTTTTGTATAAACTGTTATGCTTACCATATTTTTTAAATTTATTTATAGGAGTTACACTTTAAAATACACCAATTTGGGAAAGAAAAAGCCTCAAAAACAACCTCTGTGGCAATTCGTAAAGGTGAGTTTGCTTTCTGATTGTGCTTTTTTTTTTTTCTGTTATTGATTTTCTAGATTGTTATTTTAGAGTGTTCTCTTCTCATTTTTTTTCTATTCAATTCGCTTCCTTATATTCTTGTTTTCTGTGATGTACGTAGTGTCCCTATCAATCAAATGTGATCGAGAGTGACTACTATATGCTAAGGTGTATGCAAGAGATAATCTGGAGAAGAAGTATAATCATCCCAAAGATTGTAAGACATTCAAACTTTATAACTAATGTACATGTTTTTAAAGTTAGATTTGTATATGAAGTTTTGTCTATAATTGCAGTGGTACGGTAATAGGAAGACCTTCTCAAGTGCTGAAATAGATGAAATCAGAAAGGAGCTGATTGAGCATTTGATCCCTTTCATTATTTAGGTAACATTAAATAATTTTTTTTTTTCATTTTAATTGATCTAAGTTAATTTTCTTAACTTATACTAACTATTGTTTTTCTTTTTTTCTTTTTGCAGAACATAGTACAGAGCCCTTGTTATTTGCAGTCTTTATGTATTCATGTTAGAAAACGATGGTGGACGACTTTGATAATCGTTCTTTAAGTTTATGTTTTGGTGAGTTTGTACTTCTGGATGAATATGATGTTGAGTAGTGTCAGTATTGATAACATAGTACGGAGTTCCTATTGTTTGAACTGATTTTTGACTTTATCCAATGATATTTAGTATTATATATATATAACATTAATTCAAATGTGATTTTTGACATTGTAATGCCTAATCCGGTGCACATACACAATAATACTATTCGGTCATATACCCCGGACTACAATATCCGGTGAACATAATCAATATACCTCGGACTTCAATATCCGGTGTATATAATCTATTTAATAACCTACTCAATATACCCCGGACATTAATACCCGGTGTATATAACCTACTCGATATACCCCGGACATTAATACCCGGTGTATATAACCCACTCGATATACCCCGGACATCAATACCCGGTGTATATAACCTAATCAATATACCCCGGACACCAATACCCGGGATAAATTCTTTTAACTTTATACCCCGGACTTCAATACCCGGTGTATATCTCACATTTTAGTTGGCATACACATTACTAATACCCCGGATCAAACACCCTTCAAATATACCCCGGATAGGGATTAATCCGGTGTATTTGGATAACAAATACCCCGGGCGTAAAAGTTAGACGGAATTTTCAAAGTAAGTAAATACCCCGGAGGAGACCCGGTGTATTAGGGTACTAATCAAATACCCCTGCGACTTTTACCCCGGGCAGCATCCGGTGTATTTGGGGCGAAACGCCCGGGGTATTTAAGCCATTCTGTAGTAGTGATTATTTAAAATTTATTATATTAAAGATTTATGATAATATAAGGTGAATTTCATAGATTTACAAGATTTTATATCTAATAAGATTTATTAGGTGAAAAATCTTATTTGTTTATTTTGAAATTTAAGATTTTGGATCATATAAGAAATATCTTTATATTTAATAACTTATTTTAATAATACTTTAATTCAATCAGATAGATAAAAAAGAATTGCTTTCCAATTTGTCTAGCAAATGTATTAGAGATACCCATATATGGTATGAAGTCAAACTAGTTTTAGGTGATCGTTGATCTAAATCAGTGACGGACGCAGAATTTTATAATAGTTGGGGCACAACTTATATTTTTTGACTTAAGTAAAATTGTCGTCGATCGATGATAATAATATTATTCTTACTATTTATTTCTTTACGTATCATTTTTTGTTATTAATAACAAATTTTAAATCTTATAAATTTTACAATCTGTTAAAATAGTCTTTGGTTTATAGTGCACCTCTTAAAATTGCATTATTAGTATGGTAGAGATGGAAGACATATGTAAGTTATTAATCTTATTAATACTTTGGAAAAGGCTATACGATCCTTACGTAGAGAGGGACTACTTAACATCTAGATGACATATACAACTGTCTAGGCAGTCCATATCGATGCCTGAGCAGGCTAAAATGCTAGGTGGACCCTAAGCGGAAAGAAGATCAAAAAAGTAGTTTAGTACCTAAGTGAGGTTTAGACGATATTTTTAGAATAATGATTAATGTCCGGTAAAAAAATAAAGCTATCGATGAGATTTGAAAACTAAACCTCTTTGGAGCAAAAATTTAGATTAAATCAACTATCTTTTATAGAATATATTTAAAAATTTTAAATTATAATATATTTTAAAAAAATACATCAATAATAAAAATAATAAATTACAACCGGAACGGGAGTGGGACACGTGCCCCGACAGGCCCCCGCCCCGATCCGTTCTGAAATCAAGCAAAATGTAATGGAAAAAAAAAAAGATAATTGGAATTCAAATCCAACTGTTTTTATTGTTTGGACAATCGCATTTTACGCTTTTTTTTTTCAAAATGGTATTGCCTAAATTTAGCGTAATTGCTTTCTAACCACAAGATACAATATAACAACTTATTCATTCCCTTAGCCAAGAGAATGAATTACAAGCCCCCCAGCTAACGCGTCTGCAACAATGATGCGAGCTCCGGTTATCCTCTCTTTGTTTATCCTCTCCTTCTCGGCGGTTTCGGCCCAGAATCGGCGTGGCGGGGACCGTAAATGGCTCATCGACGGGTCCTGCAGGCTCATCGCAACATTTGATGGTAGAGTCCCCAAGGAATATTGCACGACCGTACTACGAAACGCGCCATACGAAGAGAAGGCCAAGTTGAGCCTACATGGGCTCGCATGGGTTAGCTTGAACGTCCTCTACAACAACATCACCGCCACCAGGGCTAAGCTAGACCAATTGGCGAAAGATGGTCAAAACGACCCGGCTCTAGCGAACGCCCTAAAACATTGCACCTCCATGTATAGTGAGGCGAAGCATCGAGCCAAAGACGCGCTCGGACACGTGGAGGAAAACAAGTACACGGATGCGGATCGTACGGTGTCCATGATACAAGGCGACGGATCCGAGTGTGAGACGATGTTCACGTCCGAACCCGGGCTTGTCTCGCCGTTGACAAAGGAGAGCTTGGATACGCAGTATTTGAGTGCCATGACTACACTCCTTATTAGGTTCTTTGACAAGGCCTATACGCCATGGGGAGTACCCATTAGGAAAATTACCACTCCTTGAGCACTTTTTGATTTTGTATATATAATGGGGGTAAACGGGGCTCATGTAAACGTATGATATGAGTTAATTGACCGATCGATGTGTATGTTAGGGTGAAATTTGATGAATTTTAATCATCTATAATTGCCCTAAAATATATTTTAAAATTAATTACAAAGTAAAAGTGGATCTTGTAAGAGATCTGTGAAGGAAGTCAATATGGATCAAGTTGAAAACCAAAAGATTCAAGTGGAACCATGTCGGATCTACCTGTATTAGAATACAGACATTGATCCTTCTGAAGGATCAACGAACTAGACAACGGAAATTAAACAAACAAGTAAGGAACAAGAACACGAGCAATTCGAAATTAAATTTGTAATTCTTATTAACAAGTGTGAACTTAGAATCACGAAACAAAGCTCTAGGTGTACACAATTTCTAGTATCTTACTTCGATCCCTCAGCGTCGAACACTCCTTATAACTTGACAATACAAACTCGACCCACACCTTTAATCTTCGTACTCAACTAGATTAAAGTCTCCATGTGCTCTCCTAGATCACACAAAACTCTCTAAACCTATCTAAGCTCGCTAAAAATTTCCTAGAGCATTAACCCCTATTTATACTACTAGCTAGAAGAAATTCTATCTAAATAATATAACATAAAAATTAATCAGATTTTATCTTATCTTAAGAAACAAGATAAAATCTCTCCTTAATAGAAAATATCTTCGATCTCCAAAGATAGATTTTCTATTCAACCGATCCTCCAAAACGCATTTTTCCTTGTATAGAACTCGGCCCGGGACTTCCACGCGTTTTGATCCAGCTTTCCTTAAATAGCTTCAGGCCTTTGCTTTGATCCTTTGGTGATACTATCAGGAATCAACGAGCTCTTAAGCTAATACTTTGTTCCCTAAGTTGTTAACATCGATTGGTCATGCTTTTGTTCCTTTGCTCATTTATACTTGAATGGTCCAAGTACATTAAATGTTTCACAAGTGTTCAATCATCATCAAAACAAATTGGGATCGAGATCAATCACCATTTCAACTCGTTGGGATCAATCACCATTCCAAATTGTTGGGATCAATTACCATCCCAACAAACCATCTTGTAAATGATCAATTGAATTAATGGCCTGGCCTCTGCTAAGTCACAAGAACAAGCTGGATACTTACACATCGAATCTTTCTCATCCCAAAGTCTCTTAATCTGGGTGAAATAACCAAAAATATTGTCATAGGATTGAGAAATTGTACTAATCTCTTTTTCAATAGAAAACATGTGAGCTACATTGCTTTGAGAGAAATGAGCTTCCAAATCATCCCAGATATGCTTTGCATCTCTAAAAAGCAAAAAATTCTCAGTAAGTTCCTTTGTCAGTGCATTCAGCAACCATGAAGTCATCGTTGCATTACAACGCTCCCTCCCAACGAGCAAAATCAGTAGAATGTGAATTGGGACAAACCACACTGCCCTTGAGAAAACCAAACTTGTTCTTTGCCTTCAAAGAAATGATCATCGAGTTGTGCCAAGCATACAAAACAATTCCATTAAAAACTTTGTTTGCCAAGACCATACTAGGACTATCAGAGGCATGAATGTAAAGAGAATTGTTTAGATCCATGGTGAAATCAAAATCAAAACCACAGAAATCAAAACCAAGATAGAAATTGAACAAGAAGCAAGTGAAATGAGAGAATTTCGCTTGAAAATCAAGCAAGAAACAAGCGAAATCAGAAAATTTCGTTGGGAAATCGATTGAGAATGAGAACCTCAATCGAGCAGAAAAACATATGCGATCGAACAAAAGAAAGAAGGATCTCGATCAACACATGAAAGAGGAACATAAATGTTGGTGATTTTAGTGTTATCACCTACTGTTACCTAGGGGTAACAGTGCCATTTGGTGTCGTCGGGATTCATACGACACTATGAAGGACTCACTTCGCTATATCACGGGTTTGGGGGTGCGGAGTGCACACTCGTGTAAGCTTAGTTGAGATCTATAGGGAGATATTAAGGAATTAGGATGTTACCTATAGGGTAACAGGATGTTACTATAGAATAACAGTGGAACGGTGTCTCTAAGACAAGAGTTAGACATGATGTTCAAACTGATCTATAAGTGTTGTTACCTGGTATGGAACAACGACTTTGATGTCTAAGATGATTGACAAGTGTTGTTACCTAGGAGGTAACAATGACTTTATTGTCTTAGAAGTAACAAAGATGTGTCTGACCGATTGTTCTACTTGATGGAACAGTTACTGTTTCCCTGTGGATCAGATGGTGTAACCGTCATGTAACTGACGTGAAACCACTTTGTAACTTCCTTAATATGTTGTTAATTAATAGTGACGTGGATATTAATATGTGTTCCACGTGTGGCTGTTGGTAACCACCGATAACCATAAGTAACCGCTAGTCACGGCTAGTAACTGCCATTAACCGTTCCATGTAACTACTCTCTTGCCTATATATAAAGGTTGTAGGGACGATAGTGTTGGGGTCAGAAGTTTGGGCTCTTTTGGTTCGGAAAATCATTGGAAGAATGTTGTCTCCATGATTGAACTTCAATGAAGAGTCTAATGTCCATTTTACATGAACACTAAGGTTCGATCCATTACAAGAGCCTTGTAAGGATTGAAGGGTTTGTCTTATCTCACTTCAAATTTCGTGGATTCCCTAAGGCTCGAAAGGGGCGAAATATTGATTTCGGAAAGTGACTACACGATTCAAACCTATATCGGTACATGTACATATGATTGATCTACTGAAGAAATTTCATCTTCAACAACTTCCACGAAGAGGCGTTCTACAACAACAACAGAGCACTGTTCTCTGGTTCGACAGAGTTGCTGTTACAGGGGGAACAACGCCAGCCACCAACCAATTGAAGATCTTCGGTGGGAACAAATGTTGTAGAGAGCCACAACACCAACATACGAGATAAAGACACCTACAATAAATGCGGGAGAAACAGAATCAAAATCTATCTGATACCATCTTAAATCTTGAATAGCAAGAAAGAGAAACGAAATGAGGGAAATGATTTCATTCTTGCTTAACAGAATCATTACAGGAATTAGCTACTTATAATGTGGCTTAACTAACCGGTTCTATTGAACCCGGTTTACTACTAACAGATCGACACAAAGCATGTGCATTCGACGAACATCTACTGACCGATTTCAAATCAATTCTTCGGGGTTTTGGGTGTAGTTTACATGTGCATTCTTAAATTTAGAGGAACAAATTGGATGCTAAGTCTATTAAGTAGACATTCGTTGGATATGACCACGATGGCTTTTGTAACCATGTTTTTGATGAGCAAGCCCATAAGATGAATGGCAGTCAAGATGTTGTGTTCAATGAAAAGGTGTTGTATAAAGATATGTTGGGTGCATTTGATACTGTAGAATTTGATGAAGATGATATTCCAAGCTCGGGTGGGAACTCTGAAGCTCAATGAACGCCGAGGAGGAATCGACGACAAACGGTGTCGTCCTCGAATAGTGACTCCGAGACTCTTGTTGATCATGAGTCGAGTTCTCCCGTATTTGTGTTGGTTAGTTCACCAAGGGAGCATATACCTGTTAGGCATAGGCATTTATAAATTAATTAAGATATATATAAAAAATTAAGTAATTAAATAATTAGCAATAACTATTTCTATTAGACCCAATGCGACATGATTTTTCGCTAATTGTTAACTATTTTAACAATATTCAAACTACATGTAATATATATGTCGTTAGCTATTATATTGTGAATGTACATCGACCCCAAACGGCCAAACCCCAGAGACGTATTCGCTGCAGGAAACGTGATAGCACGTATTTAATTTCGGCCAGAAAATAATATGCATGTAAGCCAAACCTGTACCGGCCAGTACTAGCCTTACGTGCATCCAAGTCCAACAATTCTTCATCAAGAAAAAGTCCATGCAAAACCATTACAATGTAATTTAACTTATTTTTAATTGGTCGTATGTTTATAAGTACCACTTAATAATGATATTAACATATTGCCACCGGCCTCTTATACATACCCTACATCAATTAATCAAAATCTTAATCGATCTTCCAAACGACCCCTTGCAAGAATCAACTCTCTCTACTGGCATGGTTATGGAGAAACCAACATTGGTCATCGTCGTCGGGTTCATCTCGATGGCTCTAATCGTCGGTCAATGTCACGGGCTTAGCGTTGGGTTCTATAAAGACAAGTGTAAGGGAAAGGATGTAGAGAGCATCATCTTTGATGAGGTCAAGGCAAGGTTCAACGTAGCCGATACCGTGGCTGCCCTTCTTCGTATGCAGTTCCACGATTGCTTCGTGAGGGTAAGTACGCGAATCCTTTCTGATCGATTATTATACCCGTTAGTTACACTATGATAGTTTCATCAATCAACCTATTTGTGTAATTTGTGTATGATTAGGGATGTGACGCGTCGATCCTGTTAGAAGGAAAGGGAACCGAGAAGAGTGCTGGTCCGAACGCGAGCGTGAGAGGCTTCGACCTCATCGAGGCCGCCAAAGAGGCTGTTGAGAAGGAATGTCCCGGTGTGGTGTCTTGTGCGGATGTTATTGTTATTGCCACTAGAGCGGCAGTATTGTTGGTAAGTCTTCTTATGGGTTTTAAACATTATTTAGCACCCTAAATAACCATATTTAGCCAAATCTTAACAAAACCAGGCGTTTGGTTTGGCACAAGATAAAAGTCTATTTCCATACAACTTCAATGAGTTAGGTCTTGCTACACTTCTAGTATAGAAGGATCCTCTATCCGTCTCAAAATACTTGTCCATTTGAACATTGCATATATACTAAGAAAAAAAATGTATTCCTATACTATCTCTATCAAATATAGAGTTAATTGTTTTTTTAAAGAAAATATGATACAGTGATTATAATAATGATATTTAATTTATTAGGGACATAAATAGAAAAAGATTAGGGAAAATGTGAAATAGACAAGTAGTATTATGCAACGAGAAAAAGTGGTCACATAGACAAGTATTTTGAAACGGATGGAGTATTTTTTTATCCCAAAATTGTACAAAGTATATCTCGAGGTAAAAACAAGTATCTATACTATATATTAAAGCCGGAGAATTTCGAGCCTCCACGTTAATTCTGGCCCCACTTTATTAAAAATTTTATATGTTATATTTTTCCTAATTATCTAATCTTTAACTTTATCTTTTTTCTTACCCATCAAATATCTATCTTTAAAGAAATAGTATTATTTATCTTTAAAATTTCTTTAATTATCTAATCTTTAATTTTATCTTTTTCTTACTCATCTAAGATCTATCTTTGAAACAATATTATCTATCTTTAAAATTTTCTTCTATAAAAGATACATTGTTTTTATGAAGATAAAAGATACATATAAATTAACTTAACTTTTCAATTCCCATTTGAATCTATTTATATATAAGAATTAATATATAATATAGATTATAGTAGATACACAAATTAACGAAAAAAATAATCATTATCCGTACATGGTACGGGTCTTCGACTAGTACTTATTAAAAAAACTACCTTTATACTATAAGAGTAGCAAGGACTTAATTGCTCTATTAATATAGAGCTCCATTATTTTGATTGGTTAGATTGGACTTTTTCTAACTTATTAATATGGCCGATACTCCCTGGTAGATACTCCTACATAAACTTATTTCTGATTTAATTTAAAAACCAATTCTCCAATCATATGTATCGTAGTTATGGAGTATGGAGAGTAAAAAAATTGATCTAATCCCAAGATTTTTCCAAAGTTACATCAAACTTGTATCACTGACTGAGTCAAATATAATATACACATATCTTGATAATGAACCAAGTCCTGATTAATTTGCAGCAAAGCGGAGACCGATACGAAGTCGAAACTGGACGACAAGATGGCCTGGTTTCGGTTGCAGATGAAGCCAGTGCGAACCTCCCTTCTCCGACGGTAGCGATCTCTTCAGCCATTACCTTGTTCAATGCAAGGAACCTCACTGTAGAAGACTTTGTTCTTCTCCTAGGTACGAACTATATTTCGTTGAAAATATAAACTTTCCATGTCTAACGTAGGGACTAAATAACCTAATGTACACTTTGGTTCTCACTAGTGTACTAATTGGTTTTAAGATAAATCTATGCCAATGTACTTTATAGACACACTAACAATTTAAATGGAATGTCACAAGTGAAAAAATAAGTACATATCAAAGTGATCATATAAAGTTACTAAAGACCGATCAACGTAACGTGCATATATGATCGTATGTAGGCGGCCACACGGTTGGAATAACGCATTGCTCCTTTGTCCAAACGCGACTCTACAACTTCCAAAACACGAACCAGACCGACCCGTCCATGAACTCGACCTTAGCCGAGTCCCTCAAGCAAACGTGCCCTGCGAACGGGAGCGGTGCAGCCAACCCCATCTTCCTCGACCAAACTCAAGGGAGCGAGTCCACGATCGACACCGGGTTCTACGAGGCGATCACGCAAAACAAGGGTGTCTTGCAGATCGACCAGCGGATGGCGTCGGACCCGCTTACCAAGGACGTCGTGGCGAGGCTTTTGACGGAGGATTTTCCCGCCAAGTTTGGGGAAGCCATGGTTAAGCTCGGGCGCGTCCCGTTGAGCGGCGGCAAGGGCGAGATCAGGAGGACTTGCCGCGCCACGAATCCGGGAAAGGATCGGCATCCAAAGAGGAAATTAGTAATGTTTTGATTGTTGTTTTGAATTTAGTTGTTTTGATGCTTATTGTTTAGTGGTTTATTCTTTTTGGCGGGATATAATTCATACTATTGTTAGTAATAATTTGGTCGGGTTTTGTGAGTAATCCGATTTAGAATGGAACCTTCCTCAAAAAAGAAAAAAAAAAAGAATGAAACCTTTAATGAACCAACTACTTGTTTAGAAGTAAGACACTACCTTTGAGTCCTCTTACTTGAAAATATTAATTGGTGTTTATTTTTATTGTCATGTGGAGATAAAAAAGAATGAGTCCAGTCGTCAAGTCTAACACAAAATCCGGCCAGTAGCAATTGATAATGTGAGGAGTAACTACTCTACTTGCATGTTATGTTTGGTTATTTTAATTTTCGACGTTGGATTCACAATTGAGGCAACAAATCTTCGCCTCACTAGTGAATCCCTCATTGAAATATATCCCTCCTATAGAAACTTCGGCAAAATACAACTCATTGCCTCAAGGGTCCAAAAAAGACACAAAAGTCATACAAGTTCAAGTTAGATACTAGTCAATTGCCCAAGTGTTGGAGCCATTGCTTCAATTGAGTATTAATCATGACATTCATTTTCCCATTCAATCTGGTTTTTGCGAGGACAATCGCTTGCTTAATGCACTGGTAAGTGCTTATACCACTTTCTTTAAAGCTACGCCTATTACGCTCCACCCAAATAGTGTAGACTGCGTTAGCAAGAGTAGCAAATCTGATCTTGCAGATCACCGAATGATGTCGAGTACTTAGGTTAAACCACTTGAGCCGCTGCAATGAATAAAAAGGCGAAAATTGTACAAAGGCAATAAAGGTCTCATTGTCTAGGTGAGAGGCGAGAGGAGAAAAGCGAACGTCTTTTGTATCAAGGCGCTCCATAATACAATATGTATAAATCTTAAGTTTTGAAGTCATGTAGGATATAAGAACATAAGAACATATATATACACATCATTTTATGAAATCTTATAAGTTAGACATCTTAATCATCATAAATAAGAGCTTAGTTTTAACTTACGCACAGATAGATGTCAAAAGAAGACAAATTAGAAGATTGAAGATGTCTATTTCTTTTCTTTTACTTAAGTTAGGTTTGAAATTAAAAAAGGTTCAAAAATTTCCTACTATTTTAAAAATATATTTTTTTTATTTTATTCAAAAAAGCACTTTACCGAAAGGCACTAAATGCGAGCGGGTGAGAGGCGCGTCACACGTGCCTAGGCGAAAAGGGTGCCACCTTTTGGAAAACATCCGCCTTGACCTCTGAAAGGCGATAGGACCAGTGCCTCACTGCTTAGGTGAGAGGTAAGCGCTTAGCTGGCATCGCCTTAATTTTTATTCACTTCCAGCGACTAAGAGTTGAGACATGGTGAGTGACTTCCATCCACTTCATGACCCTTTGACGACGACTACGACAACAACAATAACAAAAGGGGCATTCAAGCCATCTATGATGGACAACATGTGGTGATTTGCATGTAGGGTAGATATTAGAGTTGACAAGTCCTTTTTTGCGGAAATTGTCTAAAGTGGGAGCTTTACTCTCAATGGCAATCAACATGATAAAGGCACATCGGGAGTCACTCTCCGGGGACGTGCCATAAGAAGTAGCTCAACGGATAGATAAATATATACATTTATCATATAAACTCGAAGGATTTACTTATATAGCAATAAATATAGCAAATTAGGTGTATAGCAAAACCCTCCAATTACTTTCTCTCTCCACTTGTAGACCGACCTTTGACCAACAGTTGACCCCAAAACTATCATCACTCGAAAATTGTCATCACTCGATAGCAGTGATGACACTTATCGAGTGATGACACTCCGACTATCATCACTCGACTCATTGTCATCACTCGATAAAAGTGATGATACTGTGACTATCATCACTCAATCACACAATGCATTGTTATCACTCGATAAAAGTGTTGACACTCGATTCAAAGTCATCACTCGATGACAATGATGATAATATGATTGACCTCACTCGATCACTCGATTCATTGTCATCACTCAATAAAGATGATGTCACTCCGATTATCATCATTCAATCACTCGATTCAATGTCATCACTCGATTCATTGTCATCACTCAAAAAGTGATGACAATTTAGTTACCATCACTCGTTCACTCGATTCAATATCATCAGTCAATGACAGTGATGACTCTCATTGAGTGATGACACTGATGAAATTTACTGTAACTCATGAAATTTGATTAAACTTTGTTTTTCTTATTACTAATGACACTCGATTTGTCATCACGGTATGACACCCATTTTGTCATCGCGATTGTCATCATGAGGTGACAATAACCACTTATGAAATTTGATGACTCCCATTGTATCATCACAAGATGACACTCGTTTTGTCATTACTAATGACACTTATATGTCTTCATGTTAACCGAATATTAGCATCAATCTAAGAAGGAATCGATGAGACATTTCAGCACCTAGTTACTTCAATTGAAGTTTGTTTACGTT
Organism: Polygonum maritimum; assembly: GCA_963924305.1. Taxonomy (NCBI): domain Eukaryota; kingdom Viridiplantae; phylum Streptophyta; class Magnoliopsida; order Caryophyllales; family Polygonaceae; genus Polygonum; species Polygonum maritimum. The sequence continues at coordinate 28,945,213 of OZ002734.1, forward strand.
GCTTTCAAGAACGTCAATTTTGAAAACATTATGGATATTTGACAAGTCAACAATCACCAATTATGTGATGGAAAAAAGAAGAAGCTAAAGATATGATCTATCATATCATTCCTAGTTTAATAAGAAGATTTTACAATATATGACCATTCAATTTTCTCTTCAAAATTCCTTTGTTAGTCCGATCAATAAAGATATATACTTTGAGATGGTTGATTTTTTTTTTGAAATAAAAGGGTTAAATATTATTAAGGACAAAAAACGGTTACAAAACTTGCTAGTGGGGCTAGCTATTTACAACATTTCCAATCTCGATTTTCTCTAAGTACTTGTAAGTACTTCTCGAGCTCTCATTCTACCTAGCTTTAATACAATTTTTTACATGTCTAATGCACATGCTAGTACAATCTTCAACACTTGTTCTTTGACTACTAAAGACCACCAGATTTCTCACCTTCCATATGAAGTAGGATGCAATACTGACAGAAAACTCAATCCTTTTTATGCCCTTAAGGAGTCTAGCTTGGTTCCACCAATCTTCCAAGTTCTTGCTTCTTCTACTCAGGCATGCATGCCCATCTAAGGACTCCAGAGAGCACTTTAGAGGAGTAAGCACATTCAAACCAAAGGTGGTTAGGGGATTCTTCCATAGAGTTATCACACAGGACACACAGATCATCTTGAGTAAGGCCCCAACTCATCAGCTTGTGCTTTGTTAATTCCATTACTAGCAATCTTCCAATTTAAGAAGGCCACCCTAGGGGTGTTCAGTTTGTTCCATACAAGATCAGACCAAGTCACCTTCTGCCCATGAGGACGGATCGGATGCTGTCATAAAGAGATCTCCAATCAAATCTACCAAGTCTGGCCATAATAATGTTGGGAGCTTGATCATCATGCAGGGAGTTAATCAGCTCATCCCTCAGGCTCATAACAGACTTCCATATAGCACTGGCAGTGTTCTTGCACCTCACATCCCACAAACTCTAGCCTCTAGTATAAGTTTTCTCAATCCACTTATGCCAGATGGAGTCAGAATCAGTAATGGCATCATAGATCAACTCAGCCACATTCACCTTGTTCCAGATAGCTAGGTCCTTGAGGCCTAGCCCTTCTTCCTCTTTAGGTTTGCAAACTCTCTTCCATACAATAGGCGCCTTCTTTCCTGTTTGAGTTTTCATTACTTCTCTCGTAATATAAAAGAGATGTCACGTTCTAATAACTCTAGTCGAAACAAAACAGAACAGAACCATCATAGCTATTCACTCGTCCAAAGCATCAGAGTGCAAATTAATTAACTATCACTCTAGTCCAAGCAAACAGAACCATCAGTTCTTTTCTTCCTCGATCAATTGATAATAGTAATCATCAATTCCTCCAAGACGCTGTTGCGCCTCTCCAGTGCCGGCCAGGACGTCATGACCTTGAAACGGACCGGGATCGATGCGCTGCCGCTTGTCAACTGAGCGCATTTGTATAGCCTCCTGTTCTTTGATGGAGTGTTTGACCTAGTTTTATTTTTGCTATTTTGCAAATAATAGGACTTTAAGTAGACATGGGCAATTAGGAGTATAATCTCTGCCTTTTCTCTTAAATTTCTCTATAAAATCTTATATTAATTTATTTTTATTGTTTATTTGATTTATATTAATGATATATTGTTTCTATTATAATTTTTTAGTCGAACAAAGATTTATAAGATTATAACTTTTTTTATAAGGATTGGATAATTGTTTTCTCAATAAGTTCCTTTATTTTATACCTAAACATTATATATATATATATATATATATATATAACTTTTGTCTATGTGGAATTTACAATAAAATTTTGACCAATAAGAAAATTCAATTAACTTTCAACCACTCTAACCGATTTAGTAAAATGATTATGTGGTTTAATGATATCTTTTAATATAAATATAGTACGATGTATTTAATTATATATTTATTATGAGTTGACATGTGTTGTTTTATATTGTTATTTCAACTTTCAATTTAGTATATAGTAATATTAAAATCGTAAAGATAGACTTTGAATGATATAGTTCTTAGATATTTTAAATACATAAGGGTTTTATAGTAAAATTTTAACCAATCAAACTATTTTGATAAAAACAGGTGATGTGATTTAAGTTTATGGGTGTCATTTTAATCGTTATTTTAATCTTTGTTTTAGTATATAGTTATATTCATTCTATCTATAGATATATTTATTATGGGTTATGTTTTAAAAATTATCTTAATCTTTTTATTTAACCGATATATTCATACAATAATTTTTATATGTTATTATTCTATCTATCATACTAATTAAAATCATATTATATAATATCAATTTAAATTTATCTTAAAATCTGATCAATCCATGTTTAGTAGAAATTACATTGTTTAAATATATACCTTCTTAACTAACATATAGAAAACTACTAACAAAATATGACAAACTATATTTATTTCATAACTAATATATTATATATTAATTTAAGAAATATTAAAATTATTTTTTAGAATGAATGGTTTACATAGTGAGTCTCGGACTAAAAATATGTTGTAGATAACGAAGTATTAATAATACTATCCCGCACCATTATACTAATCTATTATATTGATTTGAAAAAACTAAGGATTAGAGTCTTTTCATTGCGCCACCTCATCATTTTACACATGTCGTTTTGAGAATCCGTCACGTCAGATTTTGCCACATGTCATCACCATATTAACCCGAATATTTATATTTTGGTTTTGAACAGTTTTATACCATTTGTTGATACCAGGAACCGTCAACGCGGTAATGCACCCTACCAAAACAAAATATAGCCAAAGTATAGACTTCTCAAGCGGGCGTCCGGCCCTAAGTTCTACCGCCATCGCGATCGGATACGCCGCCACCCAGGTCAACGATTCCTTACGAGGCAGACTCCCCACAAAGCGGAGACCCGGCCCCGGGGTTGCGCTCACCGCGCTCATCGCCACGTCCCATCCACGCAAGTGGGTGGGCGGCAACGTCCCATCGGATGAGCGGTGGGCGGCGACGTCCCATCCTAGCCTTTGATTGGCCAGCTCCGCGGCTGCCGCCCCAGGGGCCAACCATACAGCGACACGTACTTGGGCGGCACCCGTCCCACATCGGTAGCTCGCTCCAGCCCAGCTCGAGCCTCCCCTATAAATAGCGAGCTCAATGCACCAGAGCGGGGATCGAAAACTCGCGAACCACATACACTAGATCTCGAGCTAAAGATCACTGTTGTAACCCGATACACCTAAACGCGATAGAAACCATCTGTCTATTGTTGTAATCCCACGGCTAATACAAAAGATCCTTAACACTACCCTCATCGCGTTGCAGACTAGCGGTCACATACTTTCCATCTCTTCGTCCGTTGACTCGGTTGAGTTCTAATCTGGTACTCTCATCGCGTTATACTCCTATCGGTGTTTTCGGGCTTCAACATTGGCGCCGTCCGTGGGGAACCTCCTCAAACTAAGCAGGCACCGTTTTCGACTGACGAAGGGTGATGGACGCTAACAACGATGACGCGTACTACGCTGACGGGGCGGCCTTTGGGATGCGGCCGCCACCGGCATGGTATTATGGGTCACCACCCACGACGCCCCCGGCTTCGCCCATGTCCAGATGGGGCCCGGCCGCGCGACGGCCGCATGTCATGCCAGGCTGGCACCCTGGTTTCCAACAGAAGAACATTCCGCCCCAGGCCCCCCTCCTGGAGTATGCGCACGGACAGTACTATCAAGGGTACGCACCCGCGCAGGAGCCCTACGTGGGGGAGTTCTCCACCACCAATGGAAGTTCCACCACCAACGGAAGTTCCACCACCAACGGGAGTTCCTCCACCAGCGGGAACTCCACCGGAAAAGAGGTGGGGGGAGACGCGCCCAGCGCGGTGTCACCTCCCAATGAAAGCACCGGAAGTTGTCCCTGGTATTTTTAAAATCGAGAATGTAGGCTATGGCTAGGTTTGTCATCGCGTTTGTTATCGCGTGTAATGTCTTGATTGTGACCATTATCGTATAAATAAGACGAGACAACAACCCTACGCTGTCCAGACAATGCATTAACCGTTAGGGAGAATCCAAGTTGCCGTCCTCGCTTGGGGTTCTCCGCTAACGCGCACGATGCGCTTAGGCGCGCTCGAGTCGGGTTTCACCCCTCGCAGTCGCACAAAGCCTTAAAACATCAAAAACGCCACTACCGTTAGGGAGAATCCAAGTTGCCGTCCTCGCTTGGGGTCCTCCGCTAACGCGCGCGATGCGCTTAGGCGCGCTCGAGTCGGGTTTCACCCCTCGCAGTCGCACAAAGCCTTAAAACATCAAAAACTCCACTACCGTTAGGGGGAATCCAAGTTGCCGTCCTCGCTTGGGGTTCTCCGCTAACGCGCGCGATGCGCTTAGGCGCGCTCGAGTCGGGTTTCACCCCTCGCAGTCGCACAAAACCTTAAAACATCAAAAACTCCACAAAAGTCTACTCGTACGCGCCTGGTGTCAAGCGCGGTCCTAGTACCTAGCTTGGCATGGGGTTGAGTACGGCGAGTTTTCGCAAAGTCTACTTGTACGCGCCTGGTGTCAAGCGCGGTCCTAGTACCTAGCTTGGCATGGGGTTGGGTACGGCGAGTTTTCGCAAAAAACCTAGTTACATTAACCTAGTGTCAAGCGCGGTCCTAGCACCTAGCTTGGCATGGGGTTGGGTACGGCGAGTTTTCGCAAAAACCTAGTGACATTAACCTAGTGTCAAACGCGGTCCTAGCACCTAGCTTGGCATGGGGTGGGGTACGGATGATTTCCAAAAAAGCAAGTTCAAAGGGTAAGAGGAAGCAAACGAAGAATAAATAATCACAAGGCCGCGGGGCGGCAAAAGAAGTTAAGACGCCTACTTCGCGTCAAGGGTAGATACAATTAAGACGCCTACTTCGCGTCAAGGTTAGATACAATTACGGCCGCATCGCGGTAATAAACATTTTTTGGGCCCCAAGGGCCGGATGGAATACCAGTTCAGCAAAAACAAAAAACAAAAAGCAAACAAATCTTCAGACTTTGCAGAGAGGGGCTTCAGGTCTCGGGGGCATTGACCGCGGTTTCGGAGGCGGGAGGGTCCTCAGGGGCCTTGTCCTTTTCGACCTCGGCGGCAGGAAGTTCAGGATTGGCGCGCGGGGCATCAGTTCCCTCCGCGTTGTCTTGCTCGACGCCCGGCGGTGGCTTCGCCATCCCATCCTCCCAAACCACTCCCATCTTGCGCTTCAGGTCGGGGGCGAAGTACTTCACCTTATACCTCTCAACGTATTGGAGGGCCGCGGTGACTGCACTAAGAGCTTGGACCGTTCTCGCATCATCAACGCGACGGTCCATGTACTCTTGCGATTTGAGGAACTCGGGAACCGCGTTCTCGGCCTTGGCCTGGGCCTCCTCCAATTGACGCCGCTGCTTCGCGCACGTCGCCTTGAGCCCCGCCGCCTCCTTCTTGGTCGCGGCAAGTTGGGCTTTGACCGCTTCAAGCTCTGAGGCGTCCCGCTCCGCTTGCGCGCGTACCTCCGCGAGGGTTGTTTTGGCCGCCTCCTTGGCCTTGGTCACCTCCTCCAAATTGGCCTCCGCAACGCACAAACGGTCGGGGAGGTAGTTCAGCCACGCGTTGACCTGCAAATAAAAGCATATTACTAGCACGAGTGAGGGATATAAGAGGTCGGCATCAATAAGCGAGGAGGTCACATACCATATGGCCGTACTTCATGCACTCCCCTCCGATCTCTGCCGCGCTGAGGGTGCCGAACCATTCCCTCTCCTCCTCGTACAAATATTGGCCCTCGTTGAAGGTGCCCCACGCCGGCCCGGAGCAGGCGAAGCCCGCCACCTCGGCCCTTCGGGACCAATGGCGGCGACTCCCGGTGCCCGTCGTGATCTGGGCAGGACCCTTCGCGGTGGGCTCGGGAGGTTGGTCCTCGACGCGGGCCAAGTCCCGTTTAGACCTCTTGGTAGCCACGCCCTCGGCGTCGGCCGCGTCCCCCGCACCTTTGCGCTTTGAGGCGTCCCCCAGCACGCGTTTGCCTTTGTTGTCTGCTGGGAGGTCCTTCCCCTTTGGGCCGGGCGTGCCCTTCGCGGTGACCCCCTTCTGGCCCCCGGGCTTGGCGTTAGTCGGCGCGCCAGAGACCGTCGTGGCGGATGTGCCGGTGAGAACGTCAAATACATCCATATCTGCAAAAACAAGTCACGAACGTTTAGACTAAACGCGTTCAAAACACTAATAAAGCATGCGATAAAACAAGACTAAGTCCTCAAAGAAAATAGGAATACCCTCGCCCTCGGGCACCACGTCTTCCCGGGACGGTGCCAGCCTCAGACTGAGCCCGGCGCGTTCAAGACGCTCTTGTGTTATCCAAACACTTTGCTCCCTTTTAAAAGGCGCGGCGAAGGCCTTCTTCGCCGCGGCGGTTTTTTCGACTCCCCGCGTTTACGCTTGTGAGGGCGGAACCGGTCGGGAACAATGAGGCAAAACAGCTCGTTGCCCGAGAAGTCATGGACAATAAACCACTTCTCCTTCCACTTCGGGCCGACGTTGGAAGGAGTGATCAGCAGGTTGCAATGCGTCAGGCTAAGGTTCACGATGCCCCTACTGTCCGACTTTACCGTCACAATCTGTAGCATATGCTCCACGGAGGGAGGGTGCCTCAGCTCGAGACATCGCATGTGATATGCCGCGATGGCGCTCCAGCAGTTGGGCGACATCGAGGCCGGGGCAAGATCGTAGTGAAACAAGAATTCCGCGACGTAGCGCGGCAACGGGGCCCTAAAACCCGCAACAAGGCTCGCCGCGTACATGACGACACCCGCTTCATAAACAGCAAAACTGTTTCCCCCATCGAGCGGTAGTAAGAGTTCAACCCCGGCCGGCCAGGGGTATTCCGACGCGATGACATCCAGTTCCTCGAAAGTGAGGATGGAGGCGCTGCCCTTCGCCAGCGTCGTCGGGTTTTCATACTCGGCCAGGCGCTCGGGCCTGGTCTGTCGGAAGCGGGAGATCTCTGCTTTGACCCGCGTCAGGTACCGCGAGGGAAAGCTTCTCGCGGTCCCGGAGGTGGATGCCTCGTCACCAGCCTCGTCGTGGGGGTTGTAGGGCGCGCATCGGGCCATCGATCGCGAGGACGAGGCACTCCGGGTGCGAGCGGCGGACATTGTGGTAGGGTCGCTTTTGCTCAAACCGACGGGCTCACGGAAGTTGTTTTGGGAGTCGCTCGCGGACATCTCCCGGTATTCAAGCGAGGGGTCGGGTGCGTAGAAGTCGTCCCAGTTCGCTATCCTGTCACCGCGATCCACGCCTGAAGGGCAGGAGTCGCTAGAAAACCCCAAATCCAGGGCACGGAGGCAAAGAGGAACCTGGAGGAAGGAAAAAAGGAGATAATATGCACGGGGAAGAGAACAAAAAAGGAGAAGCATGTAGCGCGATAAATACACAATGAACAAGCTCATGGGCAAGAAGGGCAAGTAAAAACAAAAAGCGCGGTACCCCAACCACGGGCAAGTGTCATATCGCAATAGGGCAGGAGGCCTTGTCGAAAAAGGCCGCGGGGCGCGCAAGATATGTTAGAGGAACATGCCGCCGTTCTCGACACGCGTCTCCAGGAATGGGCCGAGGCAACGGGACATTGGCGGGACGTCGCGCTGAGCGCGTTTTCTTCGCCTCCCGCGACGCTTCGCCTCCCATGGCGCTTCGCCTCCCATGGCGTTTCGCCTCCCACGGTTGTCCGGCCACTCCGCCACCCAGGGCACGAGAGGGCGGCCACGGCCGAATCCAGACCGGGGCTGGGTCGGGGACATCCGTCGCCCTCCACCACCCCGAGCACCAGCGGTACCCAGCGGCGGCGCCGCCGCTGGAACTGGGATGCACCCCGAAAAATCCCCAAAAAATCCCCAGAAAACCCAGAAAACCCGGAAAACCCAGAAAACGAGAAAAAGAGAGGGAGAGAAAGAAGAAGGGCGTACCTCGTGGTCGGAAGGAGGCAGAGGCAAGCTTGTGACGAGCGGCGTCGCTGGCGTAAGAGCGGTTTCCGGTCGACGAGAGCAGTGGGCGAGTTCGAGGGCGAAAGAGAGTTTTCGAAATGAGAGTTGCGGAATGAGGGAGACGAAGGGAGGAACCGCTCCTTTTGTTCGAAATCTCGGCGGGCCAGTGACAAAATGGGCTTCGTCTTGCATCGGCCCGTAAAAATGACGGCCCAACGACTTCCCTTGCCACTTCTCTCGTCCCAAACTCCCTCGTTTGCTCGTCCATCTCCAAAACAATAGCGCGTTCCCCACACCACGTTTTCCGGTTCGGGGTACTTTCTTTGGACCCGTCCTCAAAATGGCGTCGAGTCCCGGTCCATGGGGTTGTGTTGATACCAGGAACCGTCAACGCGGTAATGCACCCTACCAAAACAAAATATAGCCAAAGTATAGACTTCTCAAGCGGGCGTCCGGCCCTAAGTTCTACCGCCATCGCGATCGGATACGCCGCCGCCCAGGTCAACGATTCCTTACGAGGCAGACTCCCCACAAAGCGGAGACCCGGCCCCGGGGTTGCGCTCACCGCGCTCATCGCCACGTCCCATCCACGCAAGTGGGTGGGCGGCAACGTCCCATCGGATGAGCGGTGGGCGGCGACGTCCCATCCTAGCCTTTGATTGGCCAGCTCCGCGGCTGCCGCCCCAGGGGCCAACCATACAGCGACACGTACTTGGGCGGCACCCGTCCCACATCGGTAGCTCGCTCCAGCCCAGCTCGAGCCTCCCCTATAAATAGCGAGCTCAATGCACCAGAGCGGGGATCGAAAACTCGCGAACCACATACACTAGATCTCGAGCTAAAGATCACTATTGTAACCCGATACACCTAAACGCGATAGAAACCATCTGTCTATTGTTGTAATCGCACGGCTAATACAAAAGATCCTTCACACTACCCTCATCGCGTTGCAGACTAGCGGTCACATACTTTCCATCTCTTCGTCCGTTGACTCGGTTGAGTTCTAATCTGGTACTCTCATCGCGTTATACTCCTATCGGTGTTTTCGGGCTTCAACACCATTAAAATATTGCACTTTTTTACACATCATATTAGTTATTGCCACATCGCTTACACATACAATACATTTTAACATTATATAAAATTTAAATTAGTCATACATATAATATATTATTAAGACTAATGATATAGAGTATTAAATTATTTATACGTATAAACTTCAAAATTTTATATTACTAAGAATAAAAACTTTGGAACTTAAATTTAGGAAAATTAAGAATAAGATCAAATTTGAAGATTTAAATAAGATCAAATCTATATTTATTAACAAAATCTATATTTATTAAAAAAAATTGATCTCACTTTTTCCTCTACATTTTTAGATGGTATGTAACTGAAATTTCTTCTTTTTCTCAAACAAAAGTTTTCTACTTTCTAAGATTACAATCAAAATTCTATAATAGCCAAAATATTTTCATCTTTATTATTTATCTATCCTAATACAATATAAAGTAGATTCTAAGTCTTCACAAAAAAAATGAGGGAATGGGGTGGAGGGGATTGTTTTGGGGTGAATTTGAAAAGGTTAACCTCCCCCAAAAATTAATTAAGCAAATAGGCTTTTCTTTCTTTATAAAACCCCAAATTCATCCCACCTTCTCTCTCTCCTCCTCATTTTTTCTCTTCTCCCTCTCTCCTCTCCTCACTCTCTCCTCCCTCTCCTCTCCATTTTCTTTGCTCTCCCTCTCCCAATCTCACCGCCCTCTCCGACCACCTATGTCACCGCCGTTGCCGCCCCTACCGTCTGCGACCACCACCCCACCGCCCGCCGCCACCGCCGTTGCTGCCAGCGCCGTCTCCGACCACCACCCCACCGCCCGCCGCCACCGCCGTCAATTTCAGGTTCGTCGCCCTCTTTTTCTCTCCCTCTCCTCCCTCTATCCCGGATTTGGGCTCGTACGAGCCGGATCTAGCCGGATCTGGGCTCGTACGAGCCGGATCTAGCCGGATCTGGGCTCGTACGAGCCGGATCTAGCCGGATCTGGGCTCGTACGAGCCGGATCTAGCCGGATCTGGGCTCGTACGTGCCGGATCTAGCCGGATTTGGGCTCGTACGAGCCGGATCTAGCCGGATCTGGGCTCGTAAGAGCCGGATCTAGCCGGATCGAGGCTCGTACGAGCGAGATCTAGCCGGATCTAGGCTCGTACGAGCCGGATCTATCCGGATCTAGGCTCGTACGAGCCGGATCTATCCGGATCTAGGCTCGTACGAGCGAGATCTAGCCGGATCTGGGCTCGTACGAGCCGGATCCAACCGGTTGGATTTTTGGGTTTTTGGATTTTTGAGGTTTTTGGATTTTTTGGATGACAAGTTTGTTTTTCGGATTTAAGTGATGACAAGTTGTTTTGTGGGTTTAGGGGTTTTGAGTTTGTGGGTTTTTTGGATGACAAGTTGATTTTAGGGTTTTCGAAACGATTTTATGATTTGAGGTGATGACAAGTGTTTTTTTATGAGTTTTGAGCAATTTAAATTTGTTCTACGGATCTGACTGATGACAAGTGCGTTTTAAGGTTCTGGGTGATGACAAGTTGTTTTTTATGCGATGCAAGTTCGTTTTTATGGGTTTTGGCGATGACAAGTCCGTTTTTAATGTGTTTTGATGATGACAAGTTGTTTTACGGTTCTGGGGGTGATGACAGGTTTGTTTTAAGGTTTTTTGGATGATTTTATGGGTTTGGATATGTTTTTGGATTTTTTGGATGACAACTTTGTGTTTTGGATTTAAGTGATGACAAGTTTTGTTGTGGGTTTAGGGGTTTTGAGTTTGTGGGTTTTTTGGATGACAAGTTCATTTTAGGGTTTTTTTGGGACGATTTTATGATTTAGGGTGATGACAAGTGATTTTTTATGAGTTTTGAGCAATTTAAGTTTGTTCCACGGATCTGATTGATGACAAGTGCGTTTTAAGGTTCTGGGTGATGACAAGTTATTTTTTATGGGTCTGGGTGATGACAAATCCGTTTCCATGGGTTCTGGCGATGACAAGCCTGTTTTTAATGTGTTTTGGTGATGACAAGTTGCTTTTCTAATGACAGGTCTGTTATAATGTTTTTGGGATGATTTTATGGGTTTGGGTATGTTAGATTTGTATATATATTACTTATAATTATGGCCTATTAGCTCAAATGGAAGAGCAATGTGCTTGATGCACAATAATGTGGGTTCAAATCCCACATAGGTCAATTTCGTAACTGGTCATCACCGATGACAAGTTTTTTGCGTGAATGATGGGTTTTACCTCAACTTGTCATCAGATGACAAGTTGAGTACGTGAACGAAATGACAAGTTTTTTGTACGTGGACTGATGACAAGTAACGTGTCATCTGATGACAAGTTACTTGCCATCACTAATGACAAGGCGGTCAACGCCGGTCAACGCCGGTCAACGCTGATAGTGGTGAGGGGTGTTGACGTCATCATATGCCATTGATGACGTCATTTTGTAAATTTTAAAAAAAAGGTAGGGGCAAAATTGGAAAAAAGCCTATGGGGGCTCAATTTTTTCCTTGTAGCCTATTTGCTTCATTTTTGGTTGCCCATATACCCATTTTCGTCCAAAAAAATACGCCACATTATCGTCTCTTAATATAAAATTGTTTTAGTAAACTTCATTAAAAATTTATAATAAAAACTCCATCACAACTATCCATATAAATTCACCTCTATATATCCGCTTCCTCCCCCACTTTCTATAAGGGAAATTAGTTTTAATAAACTATCTTATATACGTCATCTCAACAAACAACTTAATATTTAAAAAAAATCAACAAAGGACTTATATCCATAATATCAACTTAATGTATTTGATAATACGTAAAAAACAATCAAAATCAATAATTCTAGATCATTGTGCTTACAAAAATAATAGTTATAGATTATTTTAGATTTGATTTTTTAAGTTCAGTTTTAAAATAAATTGATAATCAATCTTATGTGAATGTGAAGATAATTTTCCGACATGTTTTAAGTTTTTATTTATATAATATTTTAAAATTATCTTTTATAGAAAACTAATAATAAACCTTGTGTGAAAATAATATAACTTTTATAATTATAAAGTGTTTTAGATATGATTACATAATAGTATTGTAAAAGAAACTTTAAAAATATTGTTAATTAATTTCTACACCAATACATGCAATATATAACAAACTTACTTACTTAGTTACCAAGCTATTTTAAAAAAATAATTTAGTTAATTTTAAATAATTATATTATATAGAAAATTAAATTCCAAAAAATAGTCCTACAATAATTGAGGTTTGTTTTTTGTATTTTATTTATTAATAAAATAAAAAAATATATAATGTTAGTTTACATATTTCTAAAAAAAATGATAATATTATCATCACCATCTCGTACATGGTACGAGCATTCAACTAGTTTAGATTACATTAGATATTTTTCCATGCGGTGTACAATATTGTAAATAACTAAAGTTTTTCTCTTATATCATGAATAAGTTCATTTCTTTAATATGGGAAACAAATCAGTCATAATTCCTATATAGAACTAATAAATTAAAAGTTATCTCTATTATTTATTTAGATTACATTGATATTTTTCCATGTCAGTCACAATATTGTAAAATTAATTAAAATGATCTCTTGTATCATGAATAAATTCATTTCTCTAATGTGGGAAACAAATCAGTCATAATTGCAATATAGATGTAATTTACACGAGTCTATTCTCCACGTTAACGTTTTATTTAGTTCTAAGAGATATGAATATATATATATTTTTTATTTTATTGTTTTATCTTGACTTCAAACAATTTTATCTTAGTACACTTCTTCTAGATCTGAAATTTCTAGATCTAGATTAAAACTTCTAGATCTAGATCTTGAATTCTAAATGTTTTGAAACGATTTTGTTCGAGTTTCTATTTCTTTCTCAAATTTGTGATATGAATTAGATGGTTGATTGATGTTTTGGGATGATTTCATTCGAGTTTTGTGGATGGGTTTCGTCGATGACAGGTTTTTTGTGTTTATAGGTTTTGTCGATGACAGGTTCTGTGTTCATGGGTTTTATCAATGACAAATTCTGTTTTTTGTTTACGGGTTGTGGTTAATCTGTTTATATTATTTTTAATTATGGCTTATTAGCTCAAATGGTAGAGCAACATGTTTAATGCACGGTAATGTGGGTTCAAATCCCGCATAGGCTCAATAATAATTTTTGATAATAAATTTTTTGTACACGATGACAAGTTTTTCTTCGGGATGACAAGTTTTTTGTACACGATGACAATTTTTATAAGCAACGACAAATTTTTGTACGCGACGACAAGTTTTTGTATGCACTGACAAGTTTTTTGTATTCTATGTCAAGTTTTTTATAAGCGATGACAAGTTTTTCTACGCGATGACAAGTTTTTCATAAGCGATGACAAGTTTTTCTAAGCGATGACAAGTTTTTTATAAGTGATAACAAGTTTTTGTACGCGATGACAAGTTTCGGGTGATGACAAGTTAGTCATCGCTGGCAAAGGTTAGTCACCGCCGATCAACGATCGGTCACCGCCGGTCAACAGCCGGTCACCACTGGTCAACGCCGGTCAACATCCTGTCAAAGGTTGATAGTGGTAGAGGGTGATGATGTCACCATTTGTCATTGGTGATGCCATCATGTAATTTTTTTTAAGGGTAATTTTTGAAAAGTGACTAGTTTGCTCCTTTTTTTATGTATAACTTAGTTACTTCACAAATGTTTCAAAATAGACTAGTTACAATAGACTAGTTACAAATGTTTCAAAAAGTGACTAGCTTTGTTATACATCCGGTCCGGATGTAGACGGGGTGTACTAGCCAAACCGGACGCGAGAGCAAAAAAAATAGACTAGTTACAAATTTTTCTATTTTACTACTTTAAATATCAATTGATGTATAACAAATTAACAATGTATATTCAAAATAAGTAAACATATGTGTTCAATCTATTAACATAAATACTCATTAAATCAAAATCTAAAAATAATGTATTTTTAAATACCGTATATTTGATATAATATCCAAACAAAATATAAAAAAAATCCACTTACGGCGCGTGGGAAATACACTAGCTAGTTGAATAATATATGTTAAATAAACGTTGTGTGTGTGACTATGAGTTGATCTATTTTCAAAATTAGAGCATCTCTCACGCATGGAGTCAAAATTCATCCGTTCAGATTGCATCTAAATTAAACCTTAGTAGCCTTATACTCTTGAGTACCCATTTCTTACTGATGTACGTAGCTTAATTCCCTAATCTCTTTTCTTATTTATTTTTTTTTAAAAAAAAACTACTGAGTATTGGATAAAAGCATCCAAAGTAGCGGCTGACCAAGGGTATACAGCAAACCATATGCAAGTGAGAAATTAGCTGTTTTCATTAATTTTTTGTAATTAAATGATTCACTGATTAGTTAATGGCATGAGCCTGCACATTAATAACTAGATAAATACAAGCATAGTGTTTGAATCATCTCATTAAGGCGGTTTCTCTCTTTGAAATTTTGATGAGCGTAACGTACTATTTTTTGGGTCCAATATTGTTTTTTGTTTCTCGTATAAAATTTTGGGTGAAAGGATGGTGTCCTAGTCCAAGGGATTGGAAAACCCAAGAGCTTAAAGAGTTCTTATAATATCTATCTCACCTCAAGAAGACTAGGGAGATCGAACCTACAACATGTCAGACCGATACTCTGTTATGCTCTACTAGACCAACCCCTTGAGATTGGGATCCAATATTGTTAACTCTTAACATACATACTACGTGCATATGCAGTCTAGCTAGAAACCAACTTTTGAGTATTATTTACAGTGGTCTCACACATTAATTTCATCATATTTCGATCAATAATATCATTTAATCTTGTTACAATTGTGAGCTGTACTTAAGTGGACTTCAAAGTATAATTATGGAGGTAATAAAGGCATTGTGATGCATAACTTTATGCTCTTTCAAGGTTGCAAAACTGACCTTAGCTATTAAGGGTATGTCGTGGACAATTATCATCCGTCCATCCTATAGTAATTTTTATAGAATATAGTTATCTTCTTTATTTTTGGTAATCATATATTTATCTTCATTTTGAACATACATTTAACTACAACATGAACTAATCACATAAGCGGTCCTAAAAGAATTAGCCTCCTTAATTTTTGGCAAAATCCATTAGTTGAATGAATTTTTGAACGGGTGTTGGACTGGTTAAAATTGATAAGTTCAAAATAGGTATTCATTAGAATGCGTTTTAACTAAACCATATTAGTGAGTACAATGACTGTCATGTATAGTTTGCGCGCCTCAAATGCTTAACGACTTTTTTCCTCCGGAGCGAACGAGAACTCACACTTGTTAAGCTATAAATGACTTGTATACATAGTAAGTGTGCGCCCAATCTATAACGACTTTTTCCTGTAATGAACGGGAATTCATTCATGTTAAGGCTTCATTTGATTTCCATTCCGTTTATGTTTCTATGATTGGAAACCAAACAGTCTAAAAAAAAACGACATTTTGAAATAAAAGTGCTGCTCAGCATTTTGAAAGGAGTGACGATGTGTTTAGCACACAAGTACGGGGTAGAAATTACACATGGTATTGTGTTTGAAGGTGATTAATCATAAATTTGCCCATCTAAGCAACTAATCACAATACTGATTTGGAGGATCCTTAAACATAATTAGGCCGCTCTAGGCTTAAAACAAATCAACGGCTAGAAATACCAATGCGGTATACTAATCCCCAATCCCTCAAAGACACCTAATCTCTAACCGATGATCCAACGGTTTCCCGTGTATACGTGTCCATTTTCTTTATTTTTTTTTTCCAATCGAACTTCTCACTATAAAAACCAAGTCCAAGAAACCACTCTTCTCACCTTCAAGTTTTGTAGTTTGTCTCTTTTGCATTGCAAAACCACAAAACACAAAAACCATGAGCGAGAGGGTGGACGGAAGCGCATCCAACGAGGCCAACAACAACTCCTCGGAGAGGGAGCGAACCCGGTCGCCGCGCGGCCCTCCTCCGTCGCCAGAAGACCTGTTTCTCGACATGGCGGCGGTGCAGGAGGCTCGGTCGACGTGCCCGATTTGCCTGAGGGTGTTCGACAGCGCTAAGGCGATGTGGGGACACTCTTGGGTCCACAGGGAGGGGCGGGACCAGATTTACGCCATGGGCCCGCCTGCCCCACCGCCGCCCCCACCGCCCATGGGCGTGCCCGTCGGCGGCGGCGGTGGTGGCGCCGTCGGCGGCGGTCCACCCGGGTGGCATGCGTGGCGGATCGACTCCCTTGAGTTGTATGATCGCTCGTGCCCTAGGTGCACCAGGGTTTTCCATTCGCCCAAGGCTATGTATGGGCACCTCCACGTCCATCATGAGCGCGCCGTGGATATGGCGCCCGTCCCCATGCCGAACTGGGGATCAGCCGTGGCGGGGCCTACCCATGATGGGCAACCGGAGGATTATGGCGACGACGTCTCCGACAGGTCGATCGTGCTGCTTTCGAGCGACACCGACGATGAAGATGAAGATGAAGATGAAGATGGAGAGTATCCGCTGTCCATCGATCTGAATAGGCCGGCTCCCGAGGAGGGAGAGGAGCAGGACGGGGACGAGCAGACTTCGCCGTGGTTCGATCTGAATTTGACTCCTCCAAGTGGTTGATCTATTTGGTTTGGAAGTATCGTGATCGAGTCTCATATATGCATGCAAATTTAAGATATTGTTGTTGCTGTTTAATTTGTGGGTTTTATTGTGTTGTTTTTTGGATTTTCTCAAGTAGTTTGTGTTTTCGCTGGACTTTGGATCTATGATTTGGTATTGCATGTTGGAATAATATATGAGATTGAATAATTGGTGTATCATATGCATCGCAATTTCAATTCGTTCTTCATGCACTAGCTTACGCTATTTGGTTTTGGCAAGGGTTTGGATCTACATTTCTGTGCCAACTTCATCTTTGGCTGAACTAAATTGAGGTGTACGTTATGTGAAGGTGAATTGAATGCATAGCTAATCATGAATTTCTTCTTGAGCCTTTATGAAATCAAGGTTGTGGCATGAGTTACAACTTACAAGCATCTCCCAAATTAGGGGCATAATACGGGTCACACCCGAACATGTACAATGTCGTTTTCAAAATGTATACATATGGTTTATTTCAAAATGTCGTTAAGCATTTGACGCGCGCGCCATTCATTCTAAAATGTCGTTTTCAGAATGAATACGTATGTTTTATTTCAAAATGTCGTTAAGCATTTGACGCACGCGCCATTCATTTTGAAATGTCATTTTAAAAATGTATACATATATATGGTTTATTTCAAAATGTCGTTAAGCATTTGACGCGCGCGTCATTCATTTTGAAATGTCGTCTTCAAAATGTATACATATGTTTTATTTCAAAATGTCGTTAAGCAATTGACGCGGGCGCGCCATTCATTTTAAGTTATCGTTAGCGCCCGGCTGTAAAATACATACATCTGTCATCTCAAATTCTCCTTAAACACTTGCCAAATCACTTAATGATGGTCTAAAGCCTCTAGTTGAACACTCATTCAAAATCTCAGTCGATCTACTAATTTGGACATAAATCAGTATTAATTGATGACGGAGCTGAGCTATAATGTGATTCTGTGGGCAAATGGTCGTCCACGAGCTCCCCGTAATTGGTGAAGGTAGTTTTAGCCTTACAAGAACATACGTTACACATTTCCTTCAGTCGCTCCATAATCATTATATTGAAACCCATACCTAAACAGTATTACATACTATATATGATAAAATTAGCACGTGAGATCGATGAAGATCGAGTTGATAAATCATATCAAAAGTTGATTACATGTTCCTGCAGGTGCATGTTTATTGTTCTAGTGAATCAATGATTTTTAATGCATGATATATTTCCCTATAAAAATATACAATTGAGATTTTTTTTTCTGGTCAATTCAAATGTAAAATATATATTTAAAATTAAAATTCTTAACCAAGATATGCACTGTAGGTGCATTCACATAATTTTCAAAAGAAAGAGAAAAAGTTAAGGTGATAAGTTAATACTATGTTTAAATGTGTCAAACTTATTAATGAGATTGTTGAAGCCATTAATGAATTAATGCATCATTCACAATTTGACCAAAAAATAAAAATCTCATTGTGGTTTAGAATTCGTATTAACATTGGGGTCAACGACTACTTTGGATTCCTTTATTCATTTTGTTCTCTGAAAAATTTAGGGTGAGAGGATGATAACCCAATTCACTTAATATACATTAATGAACATCTAATTTCCGACTCACAATTTGACCAATGAAAAAATCTGACATACAAGGTTTGCCGTTTACACTTAATTGGTATTAACATTGAGTCAATAGCTACTTTGGATACCTTTATCCATTTGTTTTTGCCGAAATAATTTAGGGTGACAGGATCATACCCCAATTCGATCACTCAATATACATTAATGAACAACTAATTTCTCAGTCGCAATTTGAACAAAAAAAAAAACATCACTCACAAGGTTTGCCGTTTACACTTGGTATTAACATTGGGTCTTATATATGGCTACTTTGGATGCATGCCTCTATCCATTTTTGTGACCAAATTAGTTAAGGTGAGAGGATGACGCCCCAGTTCACCAAATATACATAAATGAATTGAACAACTAATTTCTCACTCACAATTTGACAAAAAAAAATCTCACTCACAAGGTTTGTCATTTACATTTGGTATTAACATTGGGTCAATGACTACTTTTGATTTGACGCCTTTATCCATTTTTTTGCCGGAAAAATTTACGATGAGGGGATATTGTCCTAGTTCACTTAATATAAATTCATGAAAAGCTAAATTCTCACTCACAATTTGACTCAAAAAAAAAAAAACTCACTCACAAGGTTTGTGGTTTAGAATTCGTATTAACATTGGGGTCAACGACTACTTTGGATTCCTTTATTCATTTTGTTCTCTGAAAAATTTAGGGTGAGAGGATGATAACCCAATTCACTAAATATACATTAATAAACATCTAATTTCCCACTCACAATTTGACCAATGAAAAAATCTGACATACAAGGTTTGCCGCTTACACTTAATTGGTATTAACATTGAGTCAATAGCTACTTTGGATACCTTTATCCATTTGTTTTTGCCGAAATAATTTAGGGTGACAGGATCATACCCCAATTCACTTAATATACATTAATGAACAACTAATTTCTCAGTCGCAGTTTGAACAAAAAAAAACATCACTCACAAGGTTTGCCGTTTACACTTGGTATTAACATTGGGTCTTATATATGGCTACTTTGGATGCATGCCTCTATCCATTTTTGTGCTCAAATTAGTTAAGGTGAGAGGATGACGCCCCAGTTCACTAAATATACATAAATGAATTGAACAACTAATTTTTCACGCACAATTTGACAAAAAAAAATCTCACTCACAAGGTTTGTCATTTACATTTGGTATTAACATTGGGTCAATGACTACTTTTGATTTGATGACTTTATCCATTTTTTTGCCGGAAAAATTTAGGATGAGGGGATATTGTCCTAGTTCACTTAATATAAATTCATGAAAAGCTAAATTCTCACTCACAATTTGACTCAAAAAAAAAAACTCACTCACAAGGTTTGGAATTTAGAATTTGTATTAACATTGGGTCAATGACTACTTTGGATGCTTTTATCCATTTTTTTCTCCAAAAAATTTAAGGTGAGAGGATGATAACCTAATTCACTAAATATACATTAATAAACATCTAATTTCCCACCCACAATTTGACCAATGAAAAAATCTAACATACAAGGTTTGCCGTTTACACTTAATTGGTATTAACATTGGGTCAATAGCTACTTTGGATACCTTTATTCATTTGTTTTTGCCAGAAAAATTTAGGCTGATAGGATCACACCCCAATTCACTTAATATACATTAACGAACAGCTAATTTCTCAATCACAATTTGAACAAAAAAAAAACATCACTCATAAGGTTTGCCGTTTACACTTGGTATTAACATTGGGTCTTATATATGGCTACTTTGGATGCCTTTATCCTTTTTTTTGCCCAAATTAGTTAAGGTGAGAAGATGACACTCCAGTTCACTTAATATACATAAATGAACAACTAATTTCTCACTCATAGTTTGACCAAAAAAAAATCTCACTCACAAGGTTTGTCATTTACATTTGGTATTAACATTGGGTCAATGGCTACTTTTGATTTGATGCCATTAATCCATTTTTTTGTCAGAAAAATTTAGGATGAGGGGATGATGCCCTAGTTCACTTAATATAAATTAATGAAAAGCTAAATTCTCACTCACAGTTTGACTCAAAAAAAAATCTCACTCACAGGGTTTGTTGTTTACAATTGGTCTTAACATTAGGTCAATGGCTACCTTAGATGCCTTTAACCATTTCTTTTGCCCGGAGATTTTTTGTTGAGAGCAGTGACAGACGTAGAAAGAATTTAAAGAGGGGGGGGGGGGCACAGTTCGTCTATGAGATCAAATGATTCAAGTATAATCTATCAAATTAGTTACTCAATACTACTCCGTATTAAATAGTAAAAAAAAAGTACTTATTAACTTATAAAATTTATGTTATGTATGAAATCTAATTTATGCAATAAAAGACTAGTTTTTATAAAAAAAACATTGGAGAGGAATGTATGAATTGTGAATAAAAAAGCAAAATGGTGTTATAGGGAATCAACCCTATATGAAATTAGATCAAAAACGAGCAACAAACCATCTAGGCTAGTTGATTCTCATACTATACTAAGACAAATGTAATTCATAATTAATCTAAAATTACATATATATATATACCAATATTTAACCTAACCGGAGAGGGGGGGCACAGACCCACTCATGATCCCTTCTAGGTCCGTCTATGGGTGAGAGGATGATGCCCCGGTTCAATTAATCTACAATTATGAACAGTTAATTTATCACTCACAACTTGACCAAAAAAATTTCCCACTTATAAGGTTTGCGGTTTAGACTTGGTATTAACATTGGGCCAATGGCTACTTTTGATATAATGCCTTTATCCATTTTTTTGCCAGCAGGGTGATAGGATGATGCCCTAGTTCACTTAATATACATTAATGAACAAGTAATTTCTCACTAATAATTTGACCAAAACAAATCTTCCAGACAAGGTTTCCCGTTTACACTTGGTATTAACATTGGGTCAATGGTTACTTTGGAAGCCTCGATCCACGTTTTTTACGAAAAAAATTTAGAGTGAGAGAATGATGCCCCAATTTAGTTAATATACATTAATGAATAGCTAATTTCTAACTCACAATATGACTAGGAAAAAGAAATCTCACTCACAAGGTTTGTTGATTACACTTGGTATATATGAACATTGGGTCAATACCTAATTTGCATGCCTTTATCCTTTTTTTTTTTTTGCCCGAAAAATTTAGGACTAGAGGATAATGTCCCAGTTCACTTAATATATATTAATGAAAAGCTAATTTTTCACTCACAATTTGACCAAAAATAAATCTCACTCTGCCGTTTCCACTTGGTATTAACATTGGGTCAATGACTACTTTAGATGCCTTTATCCATTTTTTTGCCAAAAAGATTTAGGATGCGAGGATGATGCCTCAATTCACTTGATATACATTGTTGAAAACCTAATTTCTAATTCACAATTTACAATTTACCAGAAAAAAAAACTCACTTATAAGGTTTGCGGTTTAGACTTTGTATTAACATTGGGTCAATGGCTACTTTTAATATGATGACTGTATCCAATTTTTTGCCTCTAAAAAATAGGGTGATAGGATGATGCCCCAGTTCACTTAATATACATTAACGAACAACTAATTTCTCACTTATAACTTGACCAAAAAAAATCTCACTCACAAGGTTTCCCGTTTACACTTGGTACTAACATTGGGTCAATGGCTACTTTAGATGCCTTGATCCATGTTTTTTGCGCAAAAAAATTTAGAGTGAGAGGATGATGCCCTAGTTCACTTAATATACATTAAAGAACAACTAATTTCACACTCACAATTTGACCAGAAAAAAAATCTCACTCACAAGGTTTGTTGATTACACTTGGTATATATTGGCATTGGGTCAATGACTACTTTGGATTCCTTTGGCCACTTTCTTTGCCCGAAAAATTTAGGGTGAGAGGATGATGTCCCAGTTCACTTAATATACATTAATGAACAACTAATATCTCTCTCACAATTTGACAAAAAAATCTCCCTCACATGGTTTGTCGGTTAGAAATGGTATTAACATTGGCTCAATGGCTACTTTGGAGGCCTTTATCCATTTTGACAAAATGGATAAAGGCCTTGACAAGTTCCAGAGCCGAATCCACCACCATTGGAAAACAACAACAACAACAACAAGGGCAGATACAACTCAACAACGCTCTGCAATCAATTTCAATCAATTGGGTTTGTTTAAAATTCGAAATCCCTAACCCTAATTGAACAACAATTTGGGGGTTTTGATATTACCCGAAGATGGAGAGAATAACGCCAACGACGGAGATGGCGAGGGAAAGGACGGCGAAAGGGAGAGCGAGAAGAAGCCCTAGAGGTTTGTCGTCTTCATCTTCACGAAGACTGTACCTGGAGGAGGCTGGCGAAGGCTGGCGGCGGCAGGATCTGGACGGGAAGTCGCGAGGACAAAGGCCGGAACCGGAAGGTGAGCACGGGAAGTCGGCAGGTAGGTGAGGACGGGAAGGCCGGTTGAACGGCGAGGACAAAGGCTGGCTGTAACAGAACGAGGGCGAAGAGGGGAGACCGGCGACTCGCGGCCGACAAGGGCTCGGGAGGCGGCGGGCTGCGGTCGAACTGGGATCCGCTAGGTCACCTGCGGTCGGGAGGCGACGGGAAGTCTCGAACTACGGCGGGCTGCGGGACGGGAACTGCCGAACTAGTAATTGGGGATTTGGGGTATTGACTAGGATCGCTTAGGTATTTTAGCAAAAATGGATACAGAAGTTTGGGTAATATGCTATCTTCGGTTATTTTTTTAATTTTTTTTTAAAAACCGGAAACCGAACCCGAATTTTTTTTAAAGAACCGAACCGAAATTTTTTCAATGTATTTTTCCCAAGTAACGGACTGAACCGAACCGAACTGCTCGGTTCGGTTCTTCGGGTCCTAAGTTCCAGTCCTACATTTTGTTTTGCACGAAACATTTAGGCTGAGAGAATGATTGTCCAGCTCACTTAATATACATTCATGAAAAGCTATTTTCTCACTCAAAGTTTGACCCAAATAAATCTCACTCACAAGGTTTGACGTTTACACTTGTTATTAACTTTAGGTCAATGGCTACTTTAGATGTCTTTATACATTTTTTTTGCCCGAAAAGTTTAGGGTGAGAGCAGGGACGGAAACACTACGGATTTAAAGATGGGAGGGGGGGACAACTCGTCTATGAGATCAAATGATTCGAGCAAAAGTGATAAAATATGTTATGTAATACTATTAAATAGTAAAAAACAGGTACTTATTTCTCAAAAAATAAATTAAGTTATGTATGAAATATAATTTAAGCAATAAAAGACTAATTTTTATTTTAAAAAACATTGGACATGAATGTATTAATTGTGAATAAAAAAGCAAAATGGTGCTATGGGGAATTGAACCTATATGGAATTAAAACAAAAATGAGCAACAAACCATCTAGGCTAGTTGATTTTCATACTATACTAATACAAATTTATTTAAAATGCATTCATCATTAATCTAAAACTCTATATATACCAATATTTACCCCGATGGGAGGGGGGCACAAGCCCACTCATGACCCCTAGGTCCGTCTATGGGTGAGAGGATGATGCCCCAGTTCACTTAATATACATTTATGAACAACTAATTTCTCACTCGCAATTTGACCAGAAAAAAATAATCTCACTTATAAGGTTTGTGGTTTAGACTTGGTATTAACATTGGGTCAATGACTACTTTTGATATAATGCCATTATCCAGTTTTTGCCGGAAAAAGTAGGGTGATAGGATGATGCCCCAGTTCACTTAATATACATTAACAGAAATACCCCCTAACTCTTGCAAAAGTTCGGCTCGTGCCCTTACTTGTAGTTTTTCCCTTATATTTCACCATATTTCGTTTATTTTCTATTAAAAAACAAACTTTTGTTATTATTAGGTCAAAATTCAATTATAAGATAAAAATAAACTTTTAAAAATTTTAAAAATATACTCTATAAAAATATTATATAACTTATGTTTTCAATTGAATTTTTGTTATATCTATCGAATTAAAACCAAACATATTTAAATTCTTATATTAAAATTGTATATTAGATAGTTGAAATTTATCATGAAAATTTTACATGGTAAGTTTTGATAATTTTAGTTATTACTCTCTCTATATATAAAGATGTATATATGTTGATAGAATATATGAATTTTCATTTCTTAAATAATAGGAGACAATAAAAAAATATTGTTAACTAACAGAAATTTAAAATATAAGTATGGAAATATTTTTGGTTTTAGTTTCATTAATGTAACATAAATTATCTTGAAATCATTGGTTATATTATATTTTTATAGATTAAATTTTAAAACATATTTAAATTATATTTTATGTTATCATTGATTTTTTTAACTTAGTATATATAAAAATATTTTTTATTGAAAAAAATAAACGAAATTTAGTGATTATAAGAGAAAAATTACTAGGGTACGACCCGAACTTTTGCAAAAGTTCGGGGGTATTTTCCGGAATTAGTTTTTTACTTGGGCACCATCCTGAAAAGCCAAAACACTCGAGAGTACCAACCGGAATTTCCCATACATTAATGAACAGCTAATTTCTCACTCACAAATTGACCAAAAACAAATCTCACTCAAAAGGTTTGCCGTTTACTCTTGGTATTAACATTGGATCAATGGCTACTTTGGATGTGTTTATCCATTTTTTTCCCGAAAACATTTAGGGTGAGAGGATGATGCCCAGTTCACTTAATATACATAATGATTAGCTAGATTTTCACTCACAATTTGACCAAAAACAAATCTAACTCACAAGGTTTGCCGTTTACACTAGGTATATACATTCGGTCAATGGCTACATTGGATGCCTTTATCCATTTTTTTGCCGGTAAGATTTAGGATAAGAGGATGATACCTCAATTCACTTAATATACATTCTTCAAAAGCTAATTTCTCACTCACAATTTGACCAGTAAAAAAATCTCACTCACAAGGTTTGTCGTTTACACATGGTATTAACATTGGGTCAATGGCTACTTTTGATATGAAGCTTTATGTAATTTTTTGCCAGAAAAAATAGGGTGATAGAATGATGTCCCAGTTCACTTAATATACAATAACAAACAGGTAATTTCTCACTCACAACTTTACCAAAAAAAAATCTCACTCACAAGGTTTGCCGTTTACTCTTGGTATTAAAATTGAGTCAATGGCTACTTTGGATGCCTTGATTCATGTTTCTTGCCAAAAAAAAATAGAGTGAGAGGAAAAAATCTCACTCACAAGGTTTACGAATTAGACTTGGTTTTAACATTGGATCCATGGCTACTTTTGATTTGATGCCCTTATCAATTTTTTTGCCGGAAAAAAATTAAGATGAGAAGATGGTACCCCAGTCCACTTAATATTATTTAATGAAAAACTAATTTCTCACTTACAATTTGACCCAAAAAAAGTCTCACTCACATGGTTTGTTGAGTACACTTGGTTTATATTAACATTGGGTCAACCACTACTTTGGATGCCTTTATCCTCTTTTTTTTGCCCAAAAAATTTCGGGCAAGAGGATGATGCATCCCCAGTTCACTTAATATGCATTAGCTTAATATACATTTATGAACAACTAATCTCTGACTCACAATTTGACCAGAAAAAATAGCTCACGTACGACGTTTTCGGTTTAGACTTGGTATTAACATTAGGTCAATGACTACTTTTGATATGATAACTTTATAAACATTTTTGCCAGACTAAATAGGGTGATAGGATGATGTCCCAGTTCACTTAATATACATTAACGAACAGGTAATTTCTCACTCATAACTTGACCAAAAAAAATTACACTCACAAGGTTTGCCGTTTAGACTTGGTGTTAATATTAGGTCAATGGCTACTTTGGATGCCTTGATCCATGTTTTTTGCCAAAAAAAAATTAGAGTGAGGGGGTGATGTCCCAATTAACTTAATATACGTTAATGAACAACTAATTTCTCACTCACAATCTGACCAGAAAAAAAAAATCTCACTCTGATTCGCTCTATTTTGTATAGGTTAACTCTTGTATTTTAGGGCTACATTGAGTATGTTTAGGTCAGAGTTTGTGCAAATTGTAATATTTAGGCCGAAGACACAAGAATTCAAGAATCAAGAGTTTTAAGGCGTTTTGAGCTGTCTGCGCGACACCACTTGCTTGCGAAGGCTATATCTGGAGCTACAAAGGTCGGATTGAGCTGATTCCGGTGTCATTGGAAAGATAACTTCAAGGTATTCAATTCATCCTTTTATGCCAAAGTCAGATTCCAAGCCGAAGATGGTCAAAACAGCCTCCGAAGTGACGCCAGAGGTTCTGTCCCGATACCGCGACCGCGGATTTTCCACCGCGACCGCGGTGGCCGCCGAGACAGACTTATTCTTCTCTGTTGCGAAAGCGCGGGCGCGGTGATGGCGACGCGACCGCGGTGATGCCGGATCCGAAGCGGGCCGAAATCTTTCTATCTTGTTTCCTTTTCTATCTTTTGCCTCTTTCCTTATCTATCTCGTGGAGCTTGTTCCTTGGGTTATATAAGGAGGAGTCAGCCTTAGGTTTTTAGTATCTTCTATCTTCTATCTTCCTTCTCATAATTCAATTCTTCTCTTTCAGGTTTTAATTTAGTTATGGAGAGCTAGTCTCCTTGGGTTTGTTCAAGGGAGAAGCTCTTATGTATGAACTCGTGAGATTTTGGTAATTGATTTCTATCCTTTGGTTAATATTAATACTCTTGTACTTCATCCCATGATCTATATTTGATTTTATGAGTCTGGCCAACTTGTTTGATTGACTTAGATCTATCGTTTGATTTAGGATTGGTTGTTGTCTATGCATCTTTCCCATTTCTCGAAACAACTCTATTCTAGGACCGTGGACTAGTTTAGGGAAGAGTATTCAATGGTTAAATTGTACATGAGACTCGTAGCTTGATTGCATGATTTGGTTTCCTAATATCCTTGTTCTCTATGCTAATTCTAGGTAAAGCGTCCTTGCCTAGGGTTATAGAATTGCTTGGACCGTGGACTTGCGATTGTTAATGATTAGGATAGGAATTAACCATAGGTGTGAATGAAATCAATTGATGAATCTATGATCGAGTGATTATTTCATGAGTTGATCTTTTGAATAAACCTACCTCTTATCTATTTATTTATTTGTTTGTTATTTGTTTCCTAGGTAGTTTAGTTTAGATATTTCTTTGATTTCCCCCCATATCTTTAGTTCATAATTGTATTAATACTAGAAGCCATAGTTCTTTTGGGTTCGACCCCTTACTTGCTTGCTATACTAGTTTGTTTGTTTGGGTTATTTATCTTTGATCTTAGCACGACGACTTTAGCCGAGTCACACTCACAAGGTTTGCGGATTAGACTTGGTATATATATATTAGCATTGGGTCAATGACTACTTTGGATACTTTTGTCCTTTTTCTTTGCCCAAAAAACTTAGGGCGAGAGGATGATGTACCAGTTCACTTAATATACATTAATGAACAGTTAATTTCTCACTCACAATTTGACAAAACAAATCTCCCTCACAAGGTTTGTCGTTTCCATATGATATTAACGTTGGCTCAATGGCTACATTGGAGGCCTTTATCCATTTTTTTGCACGAAAAATTTAGGTTGAGAGGGTGATTGCCCAGTTCACTTAATATACATTCATGAAAAGCTATTTTCTCACTCACAGTTTGACCTAAAATAAATCTCACTCACAAGGTTTACCGTTTACACTTGGTATTAACTTTAGGTCAATGGCTAACATTAGATGCCTTTATGCATTTTTTTTTTGCCCGAAAATTTTAGTGTGAGGGCAGTGAAGGACACATAACGGATTTAAAGATGGGGGGGGACAGTTCGCCTATGAGATCGAATGATTCAAGCATCATTGATAAAATATGTTACTCAATACCGTTAAATAGTAAAAAACAAATACTTATTTCTCAAAAAATAAATTAAGTTATGTATAAAATCCAATTTATGTAATAAAAGACTAATTTTTATCAAAAAAACATTAGACATGAATGTATTAATTGTCAATAAAAGCAAAATGGTGCTATGGGGAATTGAAACTATATGGAATTAAAAGAAAAATGAACAACAAACCATCTAGGCTAGTTCATTTTCATACTATACTCATACAAATTTATGTAAAATGTATTCATATATACTCTAAAGTTATATATAGCAATATTTAACCCAATGAGAGAGGGGCACAGGCTCATAACCCCTAGGTCCGTCTATGGGTGAGAGGATGATGTCCCAATTCACTTAATATACATTTATGAACAACTAATCTCTCACTTACAATTTGACCAGAAAAAAAATCTCACTTATAATGTTTGCGGTTTAGAATTGGTATTAACATTGGGTTAATGACTACTTTTGATATAATATCATTATCCATTTTTTGCTGGAAAAAATAGGGTGATAGGATGATGCCCCAGTTCACTTAATATACATTAATGAACAGCTAATTTCTCACTCACAAATTGACCAAAAAAATCTCACTCAAAAGGTTTGTCGTTTACTCTTGGTATTAACATTGGATCAATGGCTACCTTGGATGAGCTTATGCATTTGTTTTCCCCGAAAACATTTAGGTGAGAGGATGATGCCGAGTTCACTTAATATACATTAATGAACAACTAATTGTTCACTCACAATTTGACCAAAAACAAATCTAATTCACAAGGTATGCCGTTTACACTTGGTATATACATTGGGTCAATGGCTACATTGGATGCCTTTATCCAGACCCGGCCGAAAGTGACCCAGACCCGAAACCCGAACCGAACTGACCCGACCCGAACCCGAAAATTGACCCGAACAACAAAAAATGAACCATCCGAACATGACCCAGACCCGATCTGAACCCGAACCGAACCGAAATGACCCAAACCAAAATGACCCGAATAAAATGTAAACCAAACTGACTCGAACCCGATCTGACCCGAACCCAAACTAACCCGAACCCGAACTGACCCAAAATCATCTAAACTAAATCTTAAGAGTAGATATACTATTAAAAATATAATTAAAAAGTAAAAAGTAATGATATAAAATATTAGAATTATGGTGCACAAACAATGTATAGCAAAAGACCAAACAATAAATTAGATAAAGGCTATGATATAATAATTATTCTTTATATCGTTATATGTAAACTGTGAAAAGATATCCGTAATTCCGTAAAAGGTACGTACGGGTCATCGACTAGACGACTAGTAAGTTTTTACGAGGAATGTGTGTTTAAGTTCTTAACTCGCAAGACCCAATAGACTAACAGTTAGTAGTTACTCTTACATAGTTTTACAAATGAAACATATCATATTATTAGAATATGTTTCATATTATTAGAATATCTTTATAAATACAATGGAAAATAGCATATTGTATAGTTTTATAAATAGAATATTGGTAATAAACACATGTACAATATTCTTATAAATAGAATATGGGTAGTAAACCCTAAACCCTACTAATATACACATTTATGTTGTGTATTTAGATAGGGTTTTAGCATACTTTTAGTCATGTTTTAGGTGCTAAAGTTGGAGTTTGGAGCGTTAAAGAAGGAAGAGCCGAGGTACCCTGAAGACCACTTAGAGGTGGAATGAAGAAAATGAAAAAACGACTAAATCATCGTTATCAAATTGGCGCCGGTGCCGGGGATGCAACAGTTATCTTTGGTGTGAATTTTTGTGCCAAACTTGGTGTGAACCTATTTTATGGTTCACACCCGTATTACTAATAATCTACCTCTTGTTTTTGATCCAGAGATCGAGAGGACTTTATCTAGGACTCAGAAGGTTGTGCGTGCTTTATTTCAAGAAACAGTAGCAATGGTAGATCGTGTGACTCTTGAATCTCTCACATCTCCTAACTTGGAGCAACCAACTCGTGCAGTGCAATTTCAGGCTCTTGATGAGGGTGTCAAATTTGAGCTTAAGACAGGAGTGGTCCATTTGCTCCCGAAATTCAATGGAACCCCACTTGAGGATCCCATACAGCATCTGGATGAATTTCTTGAAGTTTGTACCAGTATGCATCCATCTGATATTATTGAAGATCCAGAGGTTGAGAGTGTTTTCCTTTTCTCTAAAGGAATCTGCTAAGGACTGGTATCATTCTCTACCACCAGGAAGCATCACCACCTGGGTGAATCTGAAGAAAGTGTTCCTTGACAAATACTTTCCGGCTATTAAATCTAATCAGCTCAAGAAGACCGAAGATTTGCAACATAGAGCAACTCCATGATGAGTCTCTCTATGAATACTTTGAGCGCTTCAAGAAACTAGTGAAGAGTTGTCCTTATCATGGCTATGCTAATCATGATCTTATTCTCTATTTACATGGAGGCCTTCGTGACGATGACCGTCGGATGGTGAATTCTGCTTGTCGGATGGTGTTTGGTGTTATGGGATGGTTGGTTGGGAGCTTTGATGATATTTGTAATTACCCTTAGCTGTAGGCTCTCTCTATAGTTGATGATCTAGGTTGTTATTGATTACGAGTGTTAGTTTTCTGATTCACTCGAGACGAGTGAGATTCAAGTGTGGGGGAGTTTGATATACACATATATGTTGTTTATTTAGATGGGGTTTTAACATACTTTTAGTCATGTTTTAGGTGCTAAAGTTGGAGTTTGGAGCGTTAAAGAAGGAAGAGCCGAGGTACCCTGAAGACCACTTAGAGCTGGAATGAAAAAAATGACGAATTGTGTCTAGTGGCGACCGCTGCCCCATAGGCGGCGCCCGCTGCCTTTGCCGAGGCGGAAATTCTTCTTTAAACGTTGCATTTTATTTTAGTGACTTATGGATATTATTTTAGGTCCGGTTTTTATGTATTTTTGGATAGATTATTTTCTCATATTTAAGGGCCTTTAGACCCTTTGTTTAGACCTAGTTTTTTAGTTGGGAATTAATTAGTGTTTTGGAGATCTATGGAGAACTAAGCCTCTTTACTTAAACAGACAATTGAAGTGTTCGTTCTGATTCAGTTGTGAGATTTCTAAATTCCTTATCGATTTCATGGATTTAATCTTTTCTCTTGCTTGAATTACTATTGACTTGTCCCAATAATTTCTAGCCTGATCATCTAGGATTTATTGTTATTAGGTTATTGCTAGATTTAGAGTGTTTCTGGTTGAGCATCTCTAATTCATAAGTAGCAGCTGCATCGTGCTAATATCTGGTTGTGTTAGTTGTATGCATAAGAGAATTGATTTGCATTCTAGGGTAAAAGCTGGTTGTTTTATCTTAGTTTGTATCCAATTATATTCATGATGTTGAATGCTGCTAGTTAGATTGAATCTTGATGAGGAATTGGGGTGGGGAGGGTGTTTTTGGGGTGAAATTGAAGACAATAAGCTTGCTTAAAATTAAATGTGGTGAATAGGCTATCCCCCACCCCCCATATAAAACCCCCCCTTCTCTTTCATTTTCTCTCTCTTCCTCATTTTTTTCCTCTCATTTCTCTCTCTATCTCCCTCTCCTCTCTCTCTCTCCTTCTCCCTCTCCAAATCTCCCTCTATCTCCTCTCCTCCCTTTCTCCTTCGATTTTATTTTTTCAGATCTACGATTGTACAAGTCAGATTTAAGCTCGTGTATGCCAGATCTAGACTCGTACGAGCTAGATCTACGCTCCAACCACCTCAACGAGCCATTCCGCCCCCGCCCTCGCCGACGACTTTTGCCACCGCCGTCGTCGCTACCGCCGCTAGATTTGACGGATTTCAGGTATTTTTTTCTTTTTCGACTCCTTTCGGTTCCTTTTCATCCTCAATCTCCTTTTTTTTGTGTTTCGACCCAGATCTACTCAGATCTAGGCTCAAACGAGCCAGATCTAGGCTCGTAGGAGCCAGATCTAGGCTCGTAGGAGCCAGATCTAGGCTCATGCGAGCTAGATCTACGCTCCTACGAGTCAGATCTACGCTCGTTCAAGCTAGATCTACGGTTGGATTTTTGGGTTTTTGGGGTTTTTGGATTTTTTGCATGACAAGTTTGTTTTTCGGATTTAAGTGATGACAAGTTTTTTTGTGGGTTTGTGGGTTTTTTGGATGACAAGTTGATTTTTTGTGGGTTTTTGGGATGATTTTATGATTTGGGGTGATAACAATTTATTTTCTTATGAGTTTTGAGCAATTTAAGTTTGTTCTACGGATCTGACTGATGACAAGTGCGTTTTAAGGTTTTGGGTGATGACAAGTTGTTTTATATGGTTTTGGGTGATGACAAGTTCATTTTTATGGATTTTGGCGATGACAAGTCCGTTTTTAATGTGTTTTGGTGATGACAAGTTGTTTTACGGATCTGGGCGTGATGACAAGTTTGTTTTAAGGTTTTTTGGATGATTTTGTGGATTTTGGTATGTTTTTGGATTTTTTGGATGACAAGTTTGTTTTTCGGATTTAAGTGATGACAAGTTTTTTTGTTTGTTTAGGGGTTTTGAGTGTGTGGGTTTTTTGGATGACAAGTTGATTTTAGGGTTTTTGGGACGATTTTTATGATTTGGGGTGATGACAAGTGATTTTTTATGAGTTTTGAACAATTTTAGTTTGTTCTACGGATCTGATTGATGACAAGTGTGTTTTAAGGTTCTAGTGATGACAAGTTGTTTTTTATGGTTCTGAGTGATGACAAGTTCATTTTTATGGGTTTTGGCGATCACAAGTCTGTTTTTAATGTGTTTTGATGATGACAAACTGTTTTAAGGTTTGTTTTAAGGTTCTAGGGGTGATGACAAGTGTGTTTTAAGGTTTTGGGGGTGATGACAGGTTTTTTGGATGATTTTATGGGTTTGGGTATGTTTTTGAGTGATGACAAGTTTGTTTTACTAGTTGGGGTGATGACATGTCTTATTTTGCATTGTTAAATTTGTATATATATTACTTATAATTATGACCTATTAGCTCAAATGGTAGAGCAATATGCTTGATGCACAATAATGTGGGTTCAAATCCCACATAGGTCAATTTCTTAACTGGTCAGCACTGATGACAAGTTTGAATGCTGAGTTTTATCTAAACTGGTCATCACTGATGACAAGTTTGTACACAGGAACTTGTCATCTGATAACATGTTACTTGTAATCAGTAATGACAAGGCGGTCAACGCCGGTCAACGACTAGTCAACATCGGTCAAAGACGGTCAACGACTGGTCAACATTGGATGGTGATAAGGGGTGTTGACGTCATCAATGGCATATGATGACGTCATCTTGTAAATTTAAAAAAAAAAAGGTAGGGGCAAAATTGGAAAAAAGCCTATGGGAGCTCATTTTCTTCCTTGTAGCCTATTTTGTTCAATATTTCTCCTCCCATGGGTTAGAAACCCATTTTCATCAATCTTGACAGTTTCATGATTATTTATCTAGTTAGGGTTAATAGTATCTGGTTATGCTATTAACTACTTTTGAAAACGAATTGGAATTTCCATTGCATGGATATTGAATGAAATCAATGATCAACTTGTCAAGCGAATACGGATATTTGTTTGCCTAAGTGTTTCTAAATACTGATTGATAAACTCTTGAATTCGAATGATTTGCATGTTAGTGTGTGAATTAAACCTAAAAACCCCCTTGTTACTACTGTTTGACACAAACTTCACTGCTAAAGATAACCTGTCTCCCTGTGAAATCGACCCTTACTTGCTTTATACTTTGGTTTATGTTAGTTTGGTTTTCTGTACATAATTGTGGTTTAAAAACGACTAAATCATCGTTATCACCTACACTAAACCTTAAACCCGAATTCATGGGCGTGACGTGGACAATGATCCTAACCCGAATATCTCGCCCGAATACCAGATTTATTTTTTAATAAAATTAAATTTTATGTATATATGGATATATATCTATAAAATATTATAAATTTAGTTTAGAACAATTATCTCTAATTTATTCTTGGGTTGTGGCTGTAATGGATGGGATCTCATTTATTGTCAACCGGCCCATAATCTTTATTCATCTATCTCCTTAGTCCAATAGAGTACTTGGATTAAATGAATTAGGGTTGGAATAGAACATCCATCAATTTTCTTAATTGAGTTTAATTATTTTATGTAATTAAGTGGGCACAAGGTTTGGAATTGTCTCGGCCCAAGATTATGTCATTAAGTGGGCACAAGGGTCCACAACGTTGAATTTTCTTAATGGATGAAAATGAGTTTAATTATTTTATGTATGTATGAATGATTGAATGTGCCCGCAAGTATATAATACAAATAGTAATTAATTTTTTTTATTAACTAAGTAGAAATTACATCTAAATCTTTGTCAATAATATGTAGTAACTATATTTTATTACAAGACAAATTAAACTACCCATTAAAGTGCCGAAACTTTCTACGTTAAAAACTCACCGTTGCGGGTGATCTTACAATTTAAAAAAAAATTGAATCCAAATAACACCCGAATATGAATTGACCCGACCTGAAATGATCCGATTCGAAACAATCCGAAAAGGAACCGAACCGAACTAGACCCGAACCGAACAACATACGATCTGAAATGACCCGAACCCGAACTAACCCGAAATATTACAATCCGAAACGACCCAAACCCGAACTAGACCAGAACCGAACCCGAACCGAACCGAATAAGACCCGAAATGACTATTTGACCCAAACGGACCCGACCCGAACGACCCGATCCAAATTGACCCAAACAACCCGAATTGCCAAGTCTACCTTTATCCAATTTTTTTCCAGTCAGATTTAGGATAAGAGGATGATACCTCAATTCACTTAATATACATTGTTGAAAAGCTAATTTCCCACTCACAATTTGACTAGTAAAAAAATCTCACTCACAAGGTTTGTCGTTTACACATGGTATTAACATTGGATCAATGGCTACTTTTGATATGATGCCTTTATGCAATTTTTTGCCTGAAAGAAAAGGGTGATAGGATGATGCCCCAGTTCACTTAATATACATTAATGAACAGGCCGGTAATTTCTCACTCACAACTTTACAAAAAAAAATCTGACTCACAAGGTTTGCCGTTTACACTTGGTATTAACATTGGGTCAATGGCTACTTTAGATTCCTTGAGCCATGTTTTTTGCCAAGAACAAATTAGAGTGAGAGGATAATGCCCCAATTCACTTAATATACATTAATGAACAGCTAATTTCTCACTCACATTTTGACCAGAAAAAAAAAATCTCACTCACAAGGTTTGCGGATTAGACTTGATTTTAACATTGGGTCCATGGTTGTTCTTGACTTCTCAGTGGCTGTTCTTGACTTCTTTGATAGAGGCAGGTTGTTGAGCGAGGTGGGAAATACTGTTATTGCTTTAATTCCGAAGGTGGAGAATCCGTCCTCAGTTAGCGACTTCAGGACGATTTCATGCTGTAATGTGATTAGTAAGGTTATTTCAAAGATGTTGGTTGACAGACTTCAGGCCGTGCTCCCGAAAATTATTGACAGAACACAGGGTGCGTTTCTGAAAGGTAGAAGCATTAAGCATAATATAGCGGTTTGTCAAGAAATTGTCAAGTGCTATGGTCGTAAGAATTTGAGCCCGAGATGCGCGTTGAAGATTGACCTCAAGAAGGCCTACGATATGGTTGACTGGGAATTCATGTTCTAGGTTATGGAAGGTCTCGGATTCAGCCCCATTCTCGTTAACTGGGTTAAGGAATGTGTGGTTAATAGCCAATTCACTGTCAAAATTGGAAGGAGTTTTCATGGGCATTTTAAGGGGAAGAGGGGACTTAGACAAGGAGACCCGCTTTCTCCCTACTTGTTCGTGATTGTCATGGAGTACTTGAGTCGATCTTTCAGCAGAATGGCTAGGCAACGCGGCTACAAATATCACCCAGGATGTTCCAAGGCTGGTGTCTCCAACTTGTGCTTCGCAGATGACTTGTTTATCTTCTCTCATGGAAGCTGCAGCTCGCTTAAGGCGGTTAAAGAGGTCTTGGATCATTTCAGTTCTGTCTCTGGTCTGGAAATCAACTGTGCAAAGTCCAAGGTGTTCTGTGCAGGGCTGAAGGATCCGGAGAAAGCTGAAGTGGTTCGTATTCTGGGCATGGAAGAGGGCCAGCTTCCGGTCAAATATTTCCGTTGAGTAGTACTCGTCTGCAGAGAAAGGATTATGAGGGGCTGCTTAGAAAGATCAGTTCCAAAATCAATTCGTGGGCTAGTAAGAAGCTGTCCTACGCAGGGCGACTGGAGATATTGAAAGCTGTGTTGTTCGGGATTTTGAATTATTGGTGCAAGATTTTTCTCCTTCCTAACAACATCATTAAGGAGATCACAAGACTGCTGCGTAGCTTCCTCTGGTGTGGCAGGAGTGAAGGTAAGAAGGCTCCGGTCGCTTGGAAAAAACTGTGTAAGCCTAAGGAGGAAGGCGGGCTTGGAATCAAAGAGCTGAAAGCTTGGAATAGAGCTAATTTCACCGAGCTAATTTTTGATATAGTAGAGGGCGCGGAAACAGATTCTATCTGGCACAAATGGGTGGACAGTAACTACCTCAGGGCTGCTGATTTTTGGTCCATAAGGTGCAAAAACTCAACAAGTGCAACTTGGAAAGCATTACTGAAGTTAAGAGATGACTTGGCTGATTCGCTCGAGTCAAGCAACGGGCCAACTGTGCTGGTGTCTAGGAGAGGTAAGCTTGATGTTGTAAAACTCTATGACAGCTTAAGAGAAAGAGTGGTGGAGGTGAACTGGAAGGTGATCGTTTGGCACCGGCTGAATACTCCGAGAGTCGCTTTCCACCTTTGGAAAGTATGCAGCGGTGGTACCATGACAAAAGCAAGGCTCTTTAAGCAGGGCCTGATTGTAGATGAGAGCTGTGTGCTTTGCAGCGATGGCAAGCAAGAAACGGAGGCGCACCTATGGTTCGATTGCGGCTTCAGCCGCAGCGTGCTACGGGTTGTGTTGGAATGGGCTCACTTTGCTAGAAGATCCAAGAGCATTGATGACTGGATTTCTCAAGCAAGCAGGTTGAAGGGCAAAAACACTTTGAGATTTAATCTCTGGAATTTATGTCATAGTGTTGTGATTTATTTTACTTGGAGCATTAGAAATAGGCTTGTTTTTAATAACGAGCAAGTGGAGGTGGAAATCGGTACTAGAATGTGCATCAATTTTGTTAGGAATTGCCTAAGGGCTCGTTGGAAAGCTAAGTCGAGAGTCGAGAGACGTATTCTAGCTAAGCTAGGATTAGGAGATGATGTAATTAGCTAGGCTTGTCCTAGCATTTTTGTCCGTGACACGCCTTTGTGAATAATAACCCTTTTATTCAAAAAAAAAAACATTGGGTCCATGGCTACTTTTGATTTGATGCCCTTATCAATTTTTTTTTCGGAAAAACTTTATGATGAGAAGATGGTACCCTCGTTAACTTAATATAAATTAATGAAAAGATAATTTCTCACTCACAATTTGACCCAAAAAAAATCTCACTCACAAGGTTTGTTGAGTACACTTGGTATATATTAACATTTGGTCAACCGCTACTTTGGATGCCTTTATCCATTTTTTTTTTGCCCAAAAAAAATAGGGCAAGAGGATGATGCCCTAGTTCACTTAATATGAATTTATTATTGATCAACTAATTTCTCATTACCAACAAAAAATCTCACTCACAATGTTTGTCATTTACAAATGGTATTAACATTGGATCAATGGCTACGTTGGATGCCTTTATCCTTTTTTTTCCCGAAAAATTAAGGGTGAGAAGATGATCCCTAGTTCACTTAATAAATATTAATTAACAACTAATTGCTCACTCACAATTTGACCAACAAAAATCTCACTCACAAGATTTGTCGTTTCCACTTGTTATTAACATTGGGTCAATGGCTACTCTGGATGACTTTATTCTTTTTTTTTTTGCCGGAAACATTTAGGATGAGAGGATGATACCCCAATTCACTTAATATACATTAATGAAAAGAAAATTTCTCACTCACAGTTTGACCCAAAAAAATCTCACTCAAAATGTTTGCCGTTTACATTTGGTATTAATATTGGGTCAATGACTACTTAGGATGCCTTTATCCCTTTTTCGCCTGAAAAAGTTAGGGTGAGACTTGATGATGCCCCATTTCACTTAATATACATTTATGAACAACTAATTTTTGACTCACAATTTGACCAGAAAAAAAAGAAGCTCACTTACAAAGTTTTCGGTTTAGACTTGGTATAAATATTAGGCCAATGGCTACTTTTGATATGATACCTTTATAAACTTTTTTGTCAGACTAAATAGGGTGATAGGATGATGCCCCAACTCACTTAATATACATTAACGAGCAGGTAATTTTTCACTCATAACTTGACCAAAAAAAATCTCACTCACAAGGTTTGCTGTTTACACTTGGTATTAAAATTGGGTCAATGGATACTTTGGATGCCTTGATCCATGTTTTTTGCCAAAAAAAATTATAGTGAGGTGATGATTCCCCAGTTAACTTAATATACATTAATGAATAGCTAATTTCTCACTCACAATCTGACCAGAAAAAAAAATCTCACTCACAAGGTTTGCGGATTATACTTGATTTTAACAATGGGTCCATGGCTACTTTTGATTTCATGTCGTAATACATTTTGTTTGCATGAAAAATTTTACGGTGAGAAGATGATACCCCAGTTCACTGAATATATACATTAATGAAAAGCTAATTTCTCACTCACAATTTGACCCAAAAAAATATCTCACTCACAAGGTTTGTTGATTACACTTGGTATATAGTAACGTCGCGTCAACCACTACTTTGGATGCCTTTATCCATTTTGTTTTGCCCGAAAAATTTAGGGAGAGAGGATGATGTCCCAGTTCACTTAAAATATACATTAATGAACAACTAATTTCTCACTCACAATCATTATAAAAAATAAAAAAAAGTTCTCACTCACAATTTGACCCAAAAAAATCTCACTCACAAGGTTTGTCGTTTACACTTGGTATTCACATTGGCTCAATGGCTATTTCGGACGCCTTTAACATATTTTTTTTGCCCGAAACATTTTGGGTCAATGACTACTTTTGATTTGATGTCGTTATCAATTTTTTCCGTAAAAATTTAGGATGAGAGGATGATGGTCCAGTTCACCTAATATACATTAATGAATAGCTAATTTCTCATTTACAATTTGACCCAAAAAAAAAAATCTTACTCACAAGGTTTGTCGATTACACTTGGTAATTGGTCTATATTAACGTTGGATCAATGGCTACTTTGGATGCCTTTATCCATTTTTTTTGCCCAAAAAATTTAGGGAGAGAGGATGATGTCCCAGATTCACTTAATATATTAATAATGAACAACTAATTTCTCACTCACAATTTGACAAAAAATAATCAAGGTTTTGTCGTTTACACTTGGCATTAACCATGGGTCAATGGCTACTTTGGATGCCTTTATCCATTGTTTTGCCTAAGAAATTTAGGGGGAGAAGATGATGTCTCACTTCACTTAATTTAATTTCCATTAATTATCAATCAACTAATTTCTCACTTATAATTTGACCAACAAAAATTCCACTTACAAGGTTTGTCGTTTACAAATGGAATTAACATTGGCTCAATGGCTACTTTGGATGCCTTTATTTATTTATTTATTTTGGCCCGAAAAATTTAGAGTGAGAAGATGATTCCCTAGCTCACTTAATATTCTTTAATGAACAACTAATTATTCACTCACAATTTGACCAACAAAAAATCTCACTCACAAGGTTTGCCGTTTACACTTGGAATTAACATGGTGTCAATAGCTACATTGAATGACTTTATTCATTTTTTTTTTGTCGGAAAAATTTAGGATGAGAGGATGATAACCCAATTGTCGTATTATACATTAACGAAAAGCAAATTTCTCACTCACAACTTGACCCAAAAAAATCTCACTCACAATGATTGTCGTTTACAATTCGTATTAACATTGGGTCAATGGCTACTTTGGATGTCTTTATCCATTTTTTTGCCCGAAAAATTTATGGTGAGAATAGTGAAGGACGAAGAACGGATTTAGGGGGGGGACACAGTTCGTCTATGAGATCAAATGATTCAAGCTTAATCGATAATTTTGGTTTCTCAATACTATTATATAGTAAAAAAAAAAGGTACTTGTTTCTCAAAAAAATATTACATTATGTATGGAATCTAATTTATGAAATAAAAGACTAGTTTTGATAAAAACAAATTGGAGTGGAATGTATTAAAAATGAATAAACAAGCAATATGGTGCTATGGGGAATTGAACCTGTATGAAATTAACACAAAAATGAGCAACAAACCATCTAGGCTAGTTGATTTTCATACTATATTAATACAAATTTATTTAAAATGTATTCAGAATTAATCTAAAATTACATATATATATATATATAGCAAAAGTTAACGCGTCGGGAGGGGGGCATGCCCATTCATGACCCCTCCTACGTCCGTCTATGGGTGAGAGGAGGATGCCCCATTCAATTGTTATACATTTATGAACAACTAATTCCTCACTCACAATTTGACAGGAAAAAAAAAACTCACTCACAAGGTTTTCGGATTAGACTTGGTATTAAATGTGGATCACTGGCGACTTTTGATATGATGCCTTTATCCATTTTTTTGCCGGAAAAAAAGGGTGATAGGATGATTTGCCAGTTCACTTAATATACATTAATGAACATGTAATTTCTCATTCACAATTTGACAAAAAAAAAATCTCACTCAAAAGGTTTGCCGTTTAGACTTAGTATTAACATTGGGTCAATGACTACTTTGGATGCCTTGATCCATGTCTTTTGCGAAAATAAATTTAGACTGAGAGGATGATGTCCTACTTCACTTAATATACATTAATGAACAACTAATTTCTCACTCACAATTTGACCAGAAAAAAAATCTCACTCACAAGGTTTGTTGATTACACTTGGTATATATTAGCATTGGGTCAATGACTACTTTGGATGCCTTTATCCAGTTTTTTCCCCGGAAGATATAGGGCGAGAGATGATGTCCCAGTTCACTTAATATACATTAATGAACAACTAATTTCTCACTCACAATTTGACAAAAAAAATCTCCCTCACAACGTTTGCCGTTTACACTTGGTATTAACATTGAATCAATGGCTACTTTGGATGTCTTTGTCCATTTTTTTCCCCAGAAAACATTTAGGAAGAGAGGATGATCCGTTAGTTCATTTAATATACGAACAGTTAATTTTTAACTCACAATTAAACCTAAAACAAATCTCACTCACAAG
The DNA here is from genome assembly GCA_963924305.1 of Polygonum maritimum. Taxonomy (NCBI): domain Eukaryota; kingdom Viridiplantae; phylum Streptophyta; class Magnoliopsida; order Caryophyllales; family Polygonaceae; genus Polygonum; species Polygonum maritimum. The sequence goes on from OZ002734.1 coordinate 28,986,766, forward strand.
GTTTTTTATTTACACTTGGTATTAACATTGGGTCAATGGCTAATGTGGATAACTTGATCCATGTTTTTTGCAAAAAATATTTAGTGAGAAGATGATGTCCCAGTTTGCTTAATATACATTAATGAAAAACTAAATTCACACTCACAATTTGACAATTAAAAAAAATCTCACTCACAAGGTTTGTTGATTACACTTGGTATATATTAACATTGGGCCAATGACTACTTTGGATGCGTTTATCTATTTTTTTTGGCATAGACTTTTTGCACACAAAATTTTGACTTTTTGCACCACGCCATATAAAGGCGTCGCTGTTTAAAGGCGTCAGAATATAATAATACTAAATTTCGTTCGGGAAAATTCCGAGTCGTCGTGTGACGTTGTTGACCGGCGTGGAGGGGTGCCGTTGACCGGCGTGGCGGGAGCATCCCTTCCATCAACGGTATTTTGGTCTTTCTATTTATATAAATTTAATTGGATATTAAATATCACAAACTCCACTAGCACAATTGGTAAGTTCTTTACCTTGTGTATACTTGAGATTCCAGGTTCAAATCTCAATAGCTACATGTTTTTTTAAAATTGAACACTTCTTCTCATACAATTTAAAAAACCATAAATATATGCAAATGCATTTGACAGGATTTGAACTTGGACCTTAGGACATATTTAAAAGCTCAAGTGAGTAATTGCCAATTGGGCTAATTGAACTTATTGAAGTCTTAAAGATCTATTAAAAATATATTTTAAGTAGGAAGGCGCCAAGACGGGGAGCCACGCCGTTGACCGGCATCCGGCCACGCCGTTGACCGGCGTCCCATGGCGCCATTGACCGGCGTCCCACGATGCCCCTCTTTTTTCCCTTTTTGTTTTTCCATAATTTAATTAATATAATATTCATACACCATTAAATGGCGTCGCCTTTAAATGGCGTGGTGTAAAAAGTCAAAAAACAGTGTGCAAAAAGCCGGGGCATTTTTTTTTCAAATCAGGGACGAGCTGCTGCTTTCGGTGGAGGCCAATCATGGTACTGCAGTTTTGCTTGCAAGAAGAGGTAGACTGGATGTTCGGGCTTTGTACAACAACTGGCGCATAAAACATGACGAGGTGGCTTGGAAAGATGTGGTTTGGCAGAGGTTAAGTACGCCGAGGCTGGCGTTTCACTTGTGGAAAGTGGTGAGTGGAGGTGTGATGACTAAGGCTAGACTCCTACGGGCTGGGCTGGTGCATGAAGACAGTTGTGTTCTTTGCAATGCTGGGATGCAAGAATCCGAATCCCACCTTTGGTTTTCTTGCAGTTATTCAAGTCATGTGTTGCAGGAAGTGCTCAAGTGGGCTAGAATCAATAGAAGAACAAACAGCTTAGAGGAGTGGATGGACCAAGCCAAGAATTTGAAGGGAAAGAGATCTTTGAGGTAAAAGTTATGGTGTGTTTGTCATAGTGTTGTGGTGTAAAATACGTGGTATGCTAGAAATAGGCTCGTTTTTCATAACGAGTACATGGAGAAATCAACTTGTGTTAGAATGAGTAATAATTTTGTGAGAAATAGCCTTATAGCCAAATGTAAGGCTAAGATGAGAGGGGAGAGAAATCTCCTAGCTAAGTTAGATATCAGTTTTGATGTAACAAACTAGCCCCGAGCTAGCAATTTTGTCCGGTTTCGATTGTGAATAAAATAACCTTTTATTCAAAAAAAAAAAAAAAAGCCAGGGCGTTTTTTTTGCCCGAAATATTTAGGGCGAGAGGATGATGTCCCAGTTCACTTAATATACATTAATGAACAACAAATTTCTCATTCACAATTTGATAAGAAAAAAAATCTCACTTATAAGGTTTGCGGTTTAGACTTGCTATTAACATTGGGTCAATGGCTACTTTTTATATAATACCTTTAACCATTTTTTTGTCGGAAAATATAGGGTGATAGGATGATGCTCCAGTTCACTTAATATACATTAACGAACAGGTAAATTCTCACTCATTATTTGACCAAAAAAATTCTCACACACAAAGTTTGCCGTTTACACTTGGAATTAACATTGAGTCAATGGATACTTTGAATGCCTTGATCCATGTTTTTTGCGAAAAAAATTTAGAGTGAGAGGATGATGCCCAGCTCACATAATAAACATTAGTGAACAAATAATTTCTCACTCACAATTTGACCAGAAAAAACAATCTCACTCACAAGGTTTGCGGATTAGACTTGGTTTAAACATTGGGTCAATGACTACTTTTGATTTGATGGCGTTATCCAATTTTTTCCCAGAAAAATTTAGGATGAGGGGATAATGGTCCAGTTCACCTAATATACATCAATGAATAGCTAATTTCTTATTTACAATTTGAACCAAAAAAAATCTTACTCACAAGGTTTGTCGATTACACTTGGTACTTGGTATTAGGGTGGCCCAAACGGATGGTGATCCGTAATCCGATCTGGTCCGATCAGTAAAATTACGGATCGAATGTCCGATCCGTGATATATGGATCGGATGACAGATGAGGTATCCGGCGGATTTTGAATCAATCCGTAAACTTAAGAAGAGAGGATGATGTCCCAGTTCACTTAATATATAATAATGAACAAATAATTTCTCACTCACAATTTGACAAAAAAAATATCACTCACAAGGTTTTGTCGTTTACACTTAACTATTAACCATGGGTCAATGGCTACTTTGGATGCCTTTATCCATTTTTTTTGCCAAAAAAAATTAGGATGAGAGGATGATGCCCCAATTCACTTAATGTACATTAGTGAAAAGCTAATTTCTCACTCACAATTTGACCCAAAAAAAAATCTCTCACAAGGTTTGTCGTTTACACTTGGTGTTAACATTGAGTCAATGGCTTCTATTGTTGCCTTTATCCATTTTTTTTGCCCGAAAAATTTAGGGTGAGAGCAGTGATGGACGTAGAACAGATTTAAAGGGGGGCATAGTTCATTTATGAGATCAAATGATTCAAGCATAATTGATATATTTAGTTATTCAATACTCTTTAAAATAGTAAAACAAAAAAGGTACTTAGTTCTCAAAAAAATTAAATTATGTATGAAATCTAACTTATGCAATAAATGACTAGTTTTTATAGAGAAAATTGGAGAGGGATGCATTAACTGTAAATAAAAAAACAAAATGGTGCTATGGGGAATTGAACCTATGTGGAACTATAAAACAAAATTGAGCAACAAACCATCTAGGCTAGTTGATTTTCGTATTATACTAATACAAGTTATTTAAAATATATTAATATTTAATCTAACATAAGTATACCAATAATTAATCCGACGGAAGGAAGGGGGGCACGCGCCTACTCATGACCCCCTAGGTCCGTCTATGTTTGAGAGGATGATACCCCAGTTCACTCAATATACATTATGAACAACTAACTTCTCACTCACAAGGTTTGCGGTTTAGACTTGCTATTAACATGGGGTCAATATCTACTTTTGATATGATGCCTTTATCCATTGTTTTTCCGGGAAAAATAGAGTGATAAGATGATTCCCTAGTTCACTTAACATACATTATTGAACAACTAATTTCTCAATCACAATTTGACCAGAAAACAAAATCTCATTCACAAGGTTTGTGGATTAGACTTGGTATTAACATTGGGTCAATGGCTACTTTTGATTTGATGCCTTTATCCATTTGTTTTCCTGGAAAATTTTAGGATGAGAGGATAATCCCCCAGTTCATTTAATATTTATTAATCGATAACTAATTTTACACTCACAATTTGACCCATATAAAAAATCTCACTCACAAGGTTTGTCGATTAAACTTGGTATTAACATTAGGTCAATGACTACTTTGGATGCCTTTATCCTTTTTCTTCCCAAAAAATTTAGTAAGAGAGGATGATGTCCCGGTTCACTTAATATACATTAAAGAACAACTAATTTCTCACTCACAATTTGACCAAAACAAAATCTCACTCACAAGGATTGTTGTTTACACTTGGTATAAACCTTGGCTCAATGGCTACTTTGGATGCTTTTACCCGTTTTTTTTTTGCCCGAAACATTTAGGGTGAGAGGATGATTCCCCAATTAACTTAATACTTCCTCCGTCCCAAAATGTTTGTCTCTTTTCCTTTGTAATTTGTGAAGGAAAAGGGACAAATATTTTGGGATAGAGGGAGTATATATTAATGAGCACCTAATTTCTCACTCACAATTTGACCAAAAAAAATCTCACTCATAAGGCTTGTCATTTACAATTGGTATTAAGATTGGGTCAATGATTACTTTGATTGCATTTATCCATTTTTTCCCCGAAAATTTTAGGGTGAGAGTAGTGTCGGACACAGAACGGATTTAAACGGGGGGGGCACAATTTGTCAATGAGATCAAATGATTCATGCATAATCGACAAATTTAGTTACTCAATACTATTAAATAGTAAAAAAAACAATTACTTAGTTCTAAAAAAAAAGTACATTATGTATGAAATCTAATTTATTCAACAAATGACTAGTTTTTATAAAAGTAATGGAGAGGAATGTATTAAATGTGAGTGAAAAAACAAAATGGTGCTACGAAGAATTGAACGTGTATGGAATTATCAAACAAAACTGAGCAACAAACCATCTAGGCTAGCTGATTTTCATATTATACTAATACAAGTTTATTGAAAATATATTAATATTTAATCTAAAATTACATGTATATATATATGTACACCAATAATTAACCCGATGGGAGGGGGGCACGGGCCCACTCATGACCCCCTAGGTCCGTCTATGGGTGAGAGGATGATGCCCAAATTCACTTAGTATACATTTAAGAACAACTAATTTCTCACTCACAATTCGACCAGGAAAAAAAAATCTCACTTACAAGGTTTGCGGTTTAGACTTGGTATTAACATTGGGTCAATGACTACTTTTGATATGATGCCTTTATCCATTTTTTTGCCAGAAAATACAGAATGATATGATGATGCCCCAGTTCCCTGAATATATATTAACGAACAGCTAATTTCTCACTCACAATTTGCCAAAAAAAAATATCACCCAGAAGGTTTGTCATTTACACTTGGTATTAACATTGGGTCAATGACTACTTTGGATGCGTTGATCCATGTTTTTTACCAATAAAATATAGGATGAGAGGATGATGCCCCATCTCACTTAATATACATTAATGAAAAACTAATTTCTTCGACCAAAAAAAATGAACAACTAATTTCTCACTTACAATTTTACTAGAAAAGAAAAAAGCGCACTCACAAGGTTTGCATATTAGACTTGCAATTAACATTGGGTCAATGGCTACTTTTGATTTGATGCCTTTATCCATGTTTTTTGCCGGAAAAATATAGTATGAGAAGATAAGGCCTCAATTCACTTAATATAAATTAATGAACAACTAATTTCT
>OZ002734.1:28992355-29151332 GCA_963924305.1 Polygonum maritimum
CACCCGCCCCCACGCCCACACCCACGCCCCACGCCCACGCCCACGCCCACGCGCCCACCCACGCCCACGCGCCCACACACGCCCACACACGCCCACACGCCCACACACACGCCCACACGCCCACACACACGCCCACACGCCCACACACGCACACGCCCACACACACGCCCACACACGCCCACACACACGCCCACACACACACGCCCACACACACACGCCCACACGCCGACACACACGCCCACACACACGCACACACACGCACACACACGCCCACGCCCACGCCCACGCACGCCCACGCCCACGCCCACGCCCACGCCCACGCACGCCCACGCACGCCCACGCCCGCCCACGCCCACACACACCCACACACACACCCACACGCACACACGCACACACACGCACGCACGCACGCACGCACGCGCGCACACGCGCACACGCGCACACGCGCACACGCACACACGCACACACACACACACAAATTTTTTTACCCGAAAAAATTTAGGTTGAGAGGAAAATGCTCAAGTTCACTTAATATACATTAATTAACAGCTAATTTTTCACTCACCATTTTACCAAAAATAATGTCACTCATAAGGTTTGTCATTTACACTTGGTATTACCATTGGGTCAATAGTTACTTTGGATGCCTTTCTCCATTTTTTTTCCCAAAAATTTAGGGTGAGAGGATGATGTCCTAGTTTAGTTAATATACATTAAAGAACAGCTAATTTCTCACTCACAATTTGACCAAAAAAAATCTCACTCATAAGTTTTATCGTTTACACTTGGTATTAACATTGGCTCAATGGCTACTTTGGATGCCTTTATCCATTTTTTTGACCGAAAAATTTAGGGTGAGAGGATAATTCCCCAGTTCACTTAATATATATTAGGGAAATTTCTCTTGGTACCGCCGAGATTTCGACTTTTCCTTTTGGTGTCCCACGAACTTTTTTTTTTCCTCTTGGTGCCCCCGAGGTTTACAAAAATTCCTTTCCGTACCCAAAATGGCTTATAAACGAGTTTTCCAAACAAAACTAACCCTTTTCCGTTAAAAAAAGTATTAAACCCAACTCTTCCGTTAACAAAGGAAAAAAAAAAAAAAGGGAACACCTCTGCTCCGGCAACCTCCGCTTCCTCTTCACCGCTCCTTACTCCCTCCCCAATTCCACCTCCATCTCCTCCCTCCCCAATTCCACCTCCATCCCCTCCATCTGCGCCCCACCTTCCACTCCTTCTCCGCCAAAGACGGCCTCGCTGTCCGCGCTGCCGCCATCGAGGTCGCCGACGTCGCCCAAGCTTTCGAGGCCACCGTCGCCGACGTCCCGGTCTCGCCTCCCACCGACCTCGACGGCCGCGCTTCCCTCGCCGTGGTCCACCTCAACGGCGACGTCCTCCTCCGCTAAGTACATCAGCGCTACCCAAACCCTACCCCCTAAGGCCCTAACGAATCCGACCCCAGCGAGTTCCTCCCTCGATTCGCCCCCGTGGAGGCCGAGTCCTTCTTCCAAGACCTCGATTTTAGCCTCCGCCGCCTTGACCAAGCCGTCGGGAATATCCTAGAGCTCGGGCCGGCGCTCAGTTATGTCAAGCGGTTCACCGGACGTCGGGACGAGCGAGAGTGGGCTCAACTCGGCCGTCCTCGCGAGCAATGACGAGATGGTGTTGCCGATCAACGAGTCGGTGTACAGAAGGAAGAGGAAGAGCCATATTAGAGCACAATGAAAGATTAAAAAAATAGTTTTCTTTTTCTTTTTATTTTAAACGGAAAATGATTACTTTTGGATGAAAAATTGATTTATAAGCCATTTTGGGTACAGAAAGGAATTTTTGTAAACTTCAGGGGCACCAAAAGTAAAAAAAAACTCGTGGGACACCAAAATGAAAAGTCGAAACCTCGGGGGTACCAAGAGGAACTTCCCTATATATCAATGAACACTTAATTTCTCAGTCACAATTTGACCATAAAAAGATCTCACTCACAAGGTTTGTCGTTCACACTTGGTATTAACATTGGGTCAATGGCTACTTTGGATGCCTATATCCATTTTTTCGCCAGAATAATTTAGGATGAGAGGAGGAAATATGCCTAAATTCACTTAATATACATTAATGAAAAGCTAATTTCTCACTCACAATTTGACCTAAAAGCAAATCTCACTCACAAGGTTTGCCGTTTACACTTGGTATTAACATTGGGTCACTAAATATGCATTAATTATCGATCAGCTAATTTCTCACTCACAATTTGACCAACAAAAAATCTCACTCACAAGGTTTGTCGTTTACAAATGGTACTAACATTGCCTCAATGGCTACTTTGGATGCCTTTATCTTTTTTTTTGCCCAAAACATTTAGGGTGAGAAGATGATTCTCTAGTTCACTTAATATATATTAATGAACAGCTAATTGCTCACTCACAATTTGACCAACAAAAAATCTCACTCAAAAGGTTGTCGTTTACACTTGGCATTAACATTGGGTCAATGACTACTTTGGATGACTTTATTCATTTTTTTTGCCGGAAAAATTTAGGATGATATCCCAATTCACTTAATATACATTAATGAAAAGCAAATTTCTCACTCACAATTTGACCCAAAAAAAATCTCACTCACAATGTTTTCCGTTTACAATTGGTATTAACATTGGGTTAATGGCTACTTTGGATGCCTTTATCCATTTTTTTTGCCCGAAAATTTAAGGTGAGAGCAGTTACGGACACAAGATGAATTTAAAGGGGGGGCACAATTCGTCTATGAGATCAAATAATTCAAGCATAATCGATAAATTTAGTTACCCAATACCATAAAATCGTAAAAAAACGGACACTTATTTCTCAAAAAAATTACATTATGGGCTTGCTACACTTGTATGGAAAAAATACTTTCTAACAAAAAGTATACTTTCTCCACCTCGAAAATAGTAAAATATAACTACATTTCACATTTTTCAAGAGGAGAAAAGTATACTTTCTTAGAAAAAGTACTTTCTCATAACAAGTATAGCAAGCCCTATGTACGAAATCTAATTCATGCAATAAATGACTAGTTTTTATAAAAAAACAATTGGAGAGGAATGTACTAAATAAGAATAAAAAAAAAAGCAAAATGGTGCTATACGAACCTGTGTGGAATTAAAACAAAATTGAGCTCACACACCTCCTCTTGGCATGGAAGTACTCACAATCCTCCTTCTACAAATGATCACTCACATTGGCTCTTGTGCCAAAGAGGAAATAACTTCAAATTATATGTTGACGTGTGACTATCTAAGTATTCACGCATTTCATTTATTTCACTTCAATTTACACTTAATAATTTTCTAACTAAATACTAAATCAATATGAGATTATCTTAGATCTAAAAAATTACTTGGTGCTTATATTTTTTTTTGTCTATAAAAAGAGTTCAAATTTACATTATTTTACCCATAATTCTATTTTTTTCTTATTATTCCATGGATCATAATGTTTATAATAAATTTTTTTTATTTTACACCTTTTAATACTTTAGAATATTGCTTGAGGATATGTTTATAACGATCAAATTTTATATTTCAATAGTAATTTTTTTATGTTATATCATAATTCTTTTGTAGATACTAAATTAGTTAAATAAACTTAATTTCAGGAACTAAGTTAGTATATTCGGTTAATTATATAAGGGTCCGGATCAAGTGCTCAAGAAAAAAGAGGGAAAAAAACGGTACGGGCGTATTTTTCGGAAAAAGGCACGGGCGTCCAGACTTTGTGCAACTCTATGGCCGATTTGTGCAACCGTATTTGTTCAACTCTATTGCTCATTTGTAAAACTCTATGGACGATTTGTGCAACTCAATGGTCAAATTTGTGCAACTCAATGGTCAAATTTGTACAACTCTATGGTCAATTTGTTCATTCATATTTGTTCAACCCTATTGCCAATGTGTTGAATTCTATGGTCAATTTGTTCATCAATATTTGTGCATCTCAATGGTCAAATTTGTGCAACTCAATGGTAAATTTGTGCAACTCAATGGTCAAATTTGTGCAACTCTATGGTCAATTTGTGCAACTCAATGGTCAAATTTGTGCAACTCAATGGTCAAATTTGTACAACTCAATGGTCAAATTTGTACAACTCTATGGTCAATTTGTTCATTCATATTTGTTCAACTCTATTGCCAATGTGTTAAATTCTATGGTCAATTTGTTCATCAATATTTGTGCAACTCAATGATCAAATTTGTGCAACTCAATGGTCAAATTTGTACAACTGCTCAAAAAGCACACCAAATTACGATCGAGGACTGTGCAGGTGTATGTCTTTTGATTGATCGGGCTCAAGGAGATAAACTTGTAAAGCATCTGATCGAAAAAAAAAAAAAGATAAACTTGTAAAGCACTTATAACATGTGTTTATAAACAATGGAAAGAAAGTCCTTGCGCTTGTCGCATCAGCTCACTGGTTGAGCACTCATGGTAGTACCATGAGGTCTCGAGTTCGAGACTCTAGGGCGGCGGTTGCCCTATTTCCTTTAGAGCTGGTTAGTAACCAGTTCTCATCCCTTGTGGATGCTCTAGGCGAGCCCAAGTAGTACTTGCGGCGAACCTAATCCTTACCTTATCAAAAAAAATAAAAAATGGAAAGAAAGTCCAGATAGTATTCACATGGAAGCCACGATCCAACTTATCAAGATGAAATTCACTGCTAAATTCATAGCAACAACCAAGTAGACCTAATGAAGAAAATATCATCCATTATCACAATCCTAGACGGAATATCCAACAGCCTTGTAGAAAAAGTATCACCGGTCAGAACAAGCTATAATTAATAGAGCCTAAATAGTCTAAACTAGCAAAATTCACTAGAAGAAATATGCAATCCAATGCACAACGATAATTCAACAAGCTACAGAGCAAGGAAGCACGTACACATACAGAGAGAGAAAGAGGCACTAACCAAGGTCACATTGACGGTAGAAATCTTCAACATCTGCAACAACAATCACAAATTGAAATAAGCACACTCGTACGGACATTCGTCATCCATCGGAAATCTCAATCCAGTTCACCACTGAGATCGAAACCTGGCTGAGAGCGCAATGGAAGACGAGGACATCTTTGTCCAAAAGTCAAAATTCAACTACCAGAGCTCCAATCCGGATCAGATCAAGTGACAAAAAGGCAATCGGAAACCTAATTGCCGGTGGTGCCGAAGCGACGCCGTGGTAGCTCGACGGTGTTGACCGCCGACCGCTCCGCTGCTTCGATCCACACCAGACGGCAGCCGACGAGGATGAGTGGGATGAGATGAACGACGAATCGTCGCCGAACGAGAAGTGGCCGGTGGTGTAGAGCTCGTACGCCACAAGGAGCGGCTTCGCCGCCTTCAACACAAGCAAAGCCTCGGATCCGGAAATTAAATTCAGCATGCGATTCATACAATCACTGAAAGCAGTCGGAGAGAAGAATGGCGTCGCTCGGAAGTTTCGGAAAGGCGAAACCAGAGACACGGAGAATTCATCACCGACGACAGATAGAACGACAGAGACTAAAATAATCAGGCCTCGAGAGAGGTTGACGAGGAAGAATTCTTCAACGGCGCCGGAAAATCTCTGTCTGTCGTCCCTGCCTCCTTCACGCCGGTGTCCTCCTCGACAACTCCAACAACACCGGAGAAGAAAGCAGTCAGAGAGAAGGAGAAGAAAGCAGTCGGCGGTTGCCGAAATTTCAGAGCGAAGACGCTGTGAACGAGCCGATGGACGAATCGCCTGAAATCGGATGCCGGAACTACAGATCCGAAGCGGAGGATTTCTCGCTGGAAGATCCGGAGATCGCTGCATCGTGAGCCCGGAGGTGTGTCGTTTCCAACAGAGAGGATTTTTACTATTTCTCAATTATATAAATCATATAATGATTTTTTTTTTAGAAATAATGAATATATATACATATTTCAAAGTACAGAAGTTGAAAATGAAATGAGTGGGCTCAAAAAAAAAAAAGAAAATGAAATGAGGGATCATTTTTGTTACGAGGGTAAATAGAGTAAGAGAAAAAGAAGGAGAAAATGAAAAGTGAAACATGAGTTGGATGGAAAAAAAAAGTGATGTGTCGAGAGAGAAATTACCATCAATGAGAATTAAGGGGACGTGTCTAGGAAAAGTGTAGAGGGATAGAAGATTTGGATGGGTTCTAGAGTGGTCAAGCTTGAAGCAATTTTATGGCAATCCGAATCTTCTGTCCCGCAAGTATGTCCCATAGCATATCCTCTTATCACTTATTTGTCGAAATTTTAATTTTTGACTTAAAAAAACACAAACAATAATATAATTTTAAAATTCCAACAAATGAGAACTAAAGGGGACGTGTAGCGGGACAAAAGACTTGGATCGATTTTAGGGGGATTACAAACTGTTTTTGTGAAACCATTGTTTTCACCCTAAAATATGTTAAATTACGCTATGGGCCTAATAATTACCACATTTCATAATCTAGACATAACCACCAACCCCCTCTCGACTTGATCGAAAAAAAAAAAACCAACCCCCTCTCGAGTCTAGGCCCTCCCCTTTCTCCACATTCCAGCACTCCCCAACCTCCACGACTACTACTTGCCGTGCTCTCTCTCTAAAACCCCCCACTATATATATATAAAAAAACTCCACCGCCTCGCCCACCCCCAAATCGCCTTCCAGTTTCTCTCTCCACCGCTTGGGCTCAGACCACCAGATCCATCTCCAATGGAAGCAAACGGCGTTTCCTCCCGCCAACGCCAGCAATCCTCCGCCGACCGGTTCCTCAACGTCTTCTCCCAGTCGCCGCCTTCCTCCGCCGGCGACGAGCTCAGCGAAGACGACGTTTTCTGGATCGGAGATCCGGAGGAGTCTTCCGGCGCACTCTCCACCTCCTCTCTCACCTCCACGGCCTCCCTCGGATCCCGCTCCGCCTCCAAGTCCTTCGGCCGTGACGACAATTTCGGTATTCTCGCCGCTCTCCCTGAGATCGAGCGAGATAGGAGCAGCAACAGCAACAACAATAGGCGCTCAATTTTCAACCACAAGAGCTCCTCCTCCGCCGCCGCCGTTACCGTTACGCCGCCGTCGGCTTCGGCCTCCACGTCGAGGATGATTCCGGTGATCCCCCGGCCGCCGCCGGAGCGGACGTTTTCGGCGTCGCTCAGGTATCAGTCGGCGCCGATGAACGTTCCGATGATGATGCGGAGCGATCTCGGTCGGCCGGAGAAGGGGAGGCTGTTGGAGGAGAGTGAGGACCTAGAGGAGGACGACGAGGACGGCGAGATGTTGCCTCCTCATGAGATTGTAGCCAGGCAGTCGTCTATGAAGTCGCCGGTTCTGTCTTCTTCTGTGCTAGAAGGCGCCGGAAGGACCTTGAAGGGCCGAGATCTTCGCCAGGTTCGGAACGCGGTGTTTCGCCAAACAGGTTTCCTTGATTGATCGTGTTGTAGTTGAGTTGGTTGTTAGGGTTAGATCGGCTATTTTGCTTGCTTTGCTTCATTTTTTTCTCAGATTTCCATTGTTGATGATTTTGTACCATGAATTGGATTTTCCCTTTGCAATTAAGTAGGGAAATATTGTTTATGAGCATTGAGCTTTCATTTTGGAGTTTAAAAGTTCAGTGTCGATGGAAATCTGGTTTGGTTTTGTGGCGCCCCTTGTTGTACAGAATGATTAATTGGCCATATGAAGCGAAGTAATCAATTTGTTTCTGGCATTCCATAGTGCTATTGAGAACTAGCTCATCTTTGAGCAACTTCTAAGTTCTATCTATGAGATAGGGCTTCAGTTCCACTTTTTGTATCTGGATGAATGGTTCCCAATTTCATAATGGAGTTGTTGCTGTTTTAGTTTCCTTAGGATTTGCAAGGGAGGAAGAAGAGCTCTGTAGTTATGAATTCTGTCTTCGTTCTTTAACATTCACTTAATATTGTCCAAGAAACTAGAAATCAAACAAATGTGCAGTAGATTACTGATTGTTCTTATGTCATAAAATAATGAACGATCGAATTCTCATTCTTCCAACATTCAGACAGGCATCTTGTATATAGAAGAATTTTAGAATCGTGTGTTTTACTTGTGCAGAGGATAAATGTTCTATCTCTTTATACCTATCATTATCTTTCTCTTCACTTCACATTGTCAATCTGAGGTGCACTGATTATTCCTGTACCTTCTTGTGCTCTTCATATGAACTTGGTAGGCAACTCTATTATTTATTGACATCTGAGGGCCACCTTCATGGGAAGGTTCAGATTCTGAATATATTTAATGGTAAATGAGCTGGATACAGTCGACTAGAAGGTACTCCATTTTCTTGATGGGAAGAATGTGTATATTCACATCTGTCATCTTGTCTTACATTGTTCTGAACTGGCAAGATGTACTTTTGGTATTTACAACTTTCTTTAAGTTGGCGCCTGTGACATAATAGCACCATGGGATTGGTTTTTGGCTGAGTATGAAGATTTTGGCTCAAAGTAAACAATGCAGGGACCTATTTGATGCCATTATTATGGCTTGGCCTGTGGAAAATGTTCATTGCTCATCATCACTGCTATGGCTTTTGTTATCTGTTCCGTGGATTTAATAGTAGACTGAAGAACATGAGGAGCGTGCTCCGAAGAATCGGTGCCAAGCCTCATATTATCAAAAAGACTTCATGATCTTGTGCCTGATGATTCTAGCTAGTGTATATGTCCATCTTCTTAAAGCATGCTTTTTTGGAGGTTAATCTACTGAGATTGCTCATCTGGTGATAGCATGAACTTTGCTGTCTTGTGTCCTTTGTGATTTTTTACTCACTTGTGCTGTTCAAAGCAGTTGGTCATAAATCCTAAATCACATTTTGTCTTGCAGCTGCAAGGACTTGGACTAGAACTAGAACTAATACGCAGCTTAAATCATGTATTAGCCACTGAAGCCTTGTTTTCATTGGTAGAAACTGAATGTTTGTTACATTGTCCTTTTTGTTTCCTGGTCTGAACATATCAACATAACATAATAAATCCATGTAATAAGACATATCCTGCCATACTTAACCAAATCCATTTTTCTGATTACTGATACATGGATATGTATAGTCAAAACGCTTCTTTCTTCCCAAGTTCCCTCTGCAGTTTACAAACACTTGACAGCAAATCTCAGAAATTTGTGGCTCGGTTTATTATGGTATGCATGTTTCTGAACCAGGAGGAGTAGGTGAGACTATAGTTAGTATGTAGTCAAACACTGTCTTGCCCTACTCTACAGTTATCAAGTGGGTTGTCAACATGTTGCAATGAAGCTGTCAAGAGTGTCAGATGGGTTTTTATTGCAATTGATGGTGGACGACAGAGATGGTTGGTTAAGCAGAATACAGTATTGGTGGCTAATCCTGTTTAGAATTTATGGATCACCTTGATCTCATATTCTTACTTTGCATGTGTAAAATGATCAATCTGTTCACTGTTGTAGACCAATAAAAAGCCGCCTCAATTTCTGGTTCTGGGTCACTTCAATTTGCCGCAAAATTTTGTTGTGTCTTGAGTTGTATTGTTGATGATAGTGCACAACTTGGATATCAATATGGTAGGTTTGATATACATATATGTATTCATTTTTGTAGACTGTGTTCTGATTTTGTAAGGATTTTGAGACATCTGTGGTGTATGAAATGGATCCTGTTACGGTGAAGTTTCAAAATTAACTCTACATAGAGTTGGTGGATTTACAGCCCTTGATCATATTTAATGGCTCAGATTTTTTAAGATTATTAGAATTATTTTTCTTACAAAAATTTCTTTAATTACCAAAAAAAAAATATAACACATTTTCTCTGCTTCTTCGAACACAAGAACACCGGCCGTGCGCCACGCTACCAGCGACGACGTGAGTGCCAGCCTGGGTCGGCATATTCATTACCGAGATATGAAGAACGGATCCCGGTGCAACTTCTCGGTAATGAATTGCCCCAGCCCGTCGTCCGGCGAGTACGCCCACGGCAACTCCGTCGTGTAGCGGTGGCTGATGTCGTAGACCGTACATTTCCGAACGCCTCTTCGGCGGCGATTAGTAGGAGGATCACGGTGAGTAAGCGCCTGATGAGAACCATTGAAGAGGAGCCAGTGTGAAGTAATAATTGTATACCCAAAATATTCATAAGAAATACAGAGCCCAAGAGAAGTGCCACAGCTTCAACAAAGCCAAGTACAAAGATGTTGATACTGAGGGAAGGAGTTCCTTGCGCTAACCACCATCAACGATGGAAAGAGATAAAGAAATTGATGAGCAGTTGCAATGAGATCGATTGAAAGAGGGGTAGGGAGGTTATTGAAATTCAGGAATATAATTGTGCTTAGTTAAATACCTGCGTAAATTTTGATTTGGTGGGACAAATATTAGTAAATAAGGAAAAGCAGGACTATATCCTTTGAGTTGTAACAATAAGATTTGATTTTTGGTGTAAAAAAAAATAATTCTAAAAATCCTATAAATCTGAGCCATTAATTGTAATCTAGGGGCTGTAAATTCACCAACTCTATGTAGAGTTAATTTTTGAACTCCAACCTAACAGGATCCCCAATTAAAGGCCTCAAGTTTTGTTATGTTATTAAAATCATGGGTGGCTTTAATTTGCCAGTAGTTTTTGTTGAGCTTGTTACACATGCTTGATGTGTTACTTTCCAGTATTGAATGACCACTATATGTAGGCAGCAGATGTAGTGCACTTTGTTTAACAAATCTTTTTTTTTTTTTTATCTCACTTTAATGCTTTGCAGGTTTATTAATGGTTTGTAGCCTAGTAGCCATTTATGGGTCATGGGGCTATCAACTTAATTTATAAAGTACTCCGTAGTTTATACTCTTTTGTACTTGATAGCTTGATTGATGATGTTTTAGTATGGTACCCAAGGGCCAAGGGCCAAACCCCGTATAATATTTGAGCAAATAAAGGTGAAGAACAAAGAAAGTGAATTTGATGGATGAATTACCTAAAAAAGGCACTCTTATATGCCACCCATGATTTTAATATTAGGCATACAACTTGCTTAGGGCTTGCTATACTTTCACCTAAAAAGTACTTTTCTACAAGAAGTATACTTTCTCTACCTCGAAATTAGCAAAATATAACTAGATTTCACGCATTTCGAAACGAAAAAAGTATACTTTCATATAAAAAGTACTTTTAACCAATAAGTGTAGCAAGGCCTAGCGTTTTATTTGAGATCATCAACACCAATCCTTCATTCATTGATGGGTCAAATATCACCATTATGAAAAAAAATCCCAATCAGTATATAGTGGCATCTATATGCAAAAACTTCAGGTCAACAGAGAATCAATGGATAGTCAACCATTACTAATTGAATTAAATTATAAAAACTAATACAATTCATTTGGAAATTAGATAACTACATAATGTTTTGAATAACGGTAATTGAGTGATTGCCTAGTAATTGTTAATCATGTTAGAAAGTAAGTGTGATAGAGCTAATCATGGGTCCGGTTCTGGGAACCCTCAAACCGAAAACAGAACCGGGGGTTCCGGAACGGATTCGGATCCCGGAACAGGCGGTTTTTGCCTGTTCAATTCGTCGGTTTGAAACGAACCGGACCCATGACTAGATAGAACCTCAAATAAGGTTTTAGTCAAGTTGGATCGAATGCCTTGTAAATAAGCCTGTAATCATGAACAATGTCTCTCAGTTTGCCCTCAATAGAATCACCCTTGTAAATAAAAAAGAGTTTAATTGTGACCCAAATTTGCAATGAACACAAGATGTGATTAATGATGTTTTATACACAAAGTCCAAAGCCGGAAAACTTCAGCAAATATAGAGGAAGGAATTTTAGGAAAACAACAATTAGTTCGAATAAATCGGGTCAATTACGTCGTTAGTGTTCAATTCACACGTTTTCTAAATTAGTCTCTAACTTTTAATTTTTTCTATTTTATTCCCTAATCTTTCAAATTTTGACGCCATTAGTCTCTAACCTTTAATTTTAACCTTTCAAATTTTGACGTGAAGTCATCAATTAGAAAAAATGTACACTCAATTTCATGTAATTGACAAGATTTTTAACAGAAATATTAACAAATAACTAATGGTGTCAAACTTTGATAGGTTATCGGATAAAAAAAAACTTATAGGTTAGCGACTTATATAAAAAACGTATGAAACGTTGAGGACCAACAATGTAATTTACCGGAATAAATCTGTGTAGCTAAAGGATAAAATCCTCACTATTTTTGATGAACAAAATCCTCACTATTACAAGTACTTGATCCGTACTTAATTATTGTCTCTTGGCCCTCATATCATGAATTCATGATGACCCATGTAGATCCTTGCTGTGTTATGGGTTTCATCTTATTGGCTGAAATAAGAGTCTAAAAAACTTGATGAAGGATATTTTGGCATTGCCTCCTATGTTTGGCTTGAACCATGAAAAACAAAATTCGACTCTTCATATAAATTATCTGGCTGTTTCCTAGTGGAGGTAAAAGCTAATTTCACTACTATGGTTTGATCCATAAATACAAACCAGTCACCCCTTTATTTATACTCCAGTCCTATTCCTCTTTACAAGTACGAATTACTTGCAACCAAGAAAATTTTCACTTTTTAAGGGTAAGTCACGATTTACAGATCTGAACGTGGTTGCCTTTAAAACTGTAATAACTACAAATTGTTTGTCATTTTAACCTGATTTTCTTTGATTTGTTAATTCCTACCTATTATAAGCAGAGTCGTTTGTGAGCGCTCGATATTCGGCTCGATCAAGTCGTGCTTGTGTTCGGATTGATTTGTAAATGGATCCGGTCTGAACAAAATTTTAAGGCTCGATCAAGCTGAACCATTCAAAATATTGAATATTCTAGACCCAACTTGTGGTTAGGTGAGTTTGGACAATGTCTTCCATTGGCCAATTCATAAACTTTGTCATGAACTCATTACACAAACTTTCAGGTGAGTGTCCTCCAAAAGAGATGTAAAAGTAAAAACAGAATTCACATTAAAGATTTCCCCATAGCTAGCAGTGGAACTCATCTCATCTCATCTCATCTCACAAGTCATGAAATTCAAGTGGCAATATTAACACTTGTGCAATTCAATGCCACCCCAACTAATTTGTTCAGTTGTTAGGCCCGCTGTATTCACTCTCTGTCCTTTGGTTCCTCTTCTCTAGAGGGTTCAGTGTGTACTTCCTTCTCCTATTTAATAAGCTCTGCTTTGCTATCTCCATATTCAACTCATCCACACTTGTAAGTTGTATCCCCGTCATACAATGGCTCTTACTCAGTTCATCGTAGCACTTGCCATCTTCATGGTTTCGGCTTCCGCAACCATGGACCTCGTTTCTTCGCTCTCTGTAGAGGGCTTGGTCTCCTGCGTCGATTGCAGCAAGAGCTACGATTATTCAGGTTCGGCCTTGTTTCTTACTCGTCCTCGAGGAAGCATATGTATAAGTTTGGATTTCGGTTACTCTTAACATTGTTGTTTAGCTCCTTCATCGTATCTTGGTTACTCTAGTCTAACATAGTAACGTAGTACGAAGAAGGTAGTTATAATGAGATTATCATTAATAAGAAGTCTATGTCAAAGGGTCCCTTATTAGTTACTAAAGTGTAAATCCCTTGAATTTCCTAACATTCTATTTTCATGCTTTGAAAACGGAAGTCTATGTCAAAGGGGCCCTTATTAGTGCTTGTTTGGTTACATGTTAAAATTACATAAATTAACTTCCAATATATGTATCTGATCTTTTTATGAGAAGGGGTAGTTATAGTAATTATAAAAATAGCATGAAGCCTGATAAATATCAATGATCAATCCAAGTACTTTAGCCTTATCAACTTGTCAACAAAGTTTGTCAAGCTCTCTAATTTCCAAGAACCGGAACATGGCTTTTCAAACAGGTATCAGCATCTCAGTGAAATGTGATGAAATGAAGAAGCCAGCCATGGCAACAACCAACCGAGGCGGCTACTTCGAGGCCAAGCTGCCATTGAGTCCTCAATCTCCAGCTAACTGCAAAGCCAGGCTCGCCGGTGGGCCCACTCAGCTCTATGCCCTAAACAAGAACATGATGTCTAAGGTTGTCAAGGTTGCTGACCAGGGTAACATCTACAGAACTGCCAACACCATGAGCTTTGCAAAAACTTGCTCGACTCTGACAAAACAAGGGAAATGCCCTACGCCATTTGGCTCATCGAAAACCTTCGATTTTCCATTCCCACCGGAGTTCGGCCTACCACCAAGTAGCTACTATGGTATGCCCTTCCTTCCTATCATAGGCATACCATGATGCTAAACTCTGAGATGGTGTTACTATGTGTTATGTTACTAAGGGGAATGTTTAGATGTATTTTTTTTATCCAGCTGTGTGGATTTTTTCTTTTCTTTTCTTGAAAGCTTTGTTTGGTACTTAATAGTGCAACTATGCTTGTAAACGTGCTCTCTTTCATTGTAATATATGTAACTGATGCTTGGTTAGAGCCACGCATCTTTAAGCTTATAATGTGATATGCTTTTTTTAGTAAATGTGTAAGGATTGTCTATTTTGAAAAGTCCCAATCAGTATTCCAATGTACAAGGAACCTAATAAAATCAATAGCACAAGCTATACATAATTACTTGACATGACAGAAATTTATCATGCCAGTTAGATAAAATTATCAAATATCAAGTACGGACCATATGGTCCATATCATTACTTGATAAGACAGGAGATCATGTAGTATAAACAGTTGAATAAATTGGTTGTAATGAATGCTTCTCAATGTACCCATGCCATATATATTAAGTCTCAGCCCCCTGACCCATATCTCCTTGTCACCGCCATGTTTGCCTCCTCTATTAAAAGAGATATATTTTCAAAATTTAACATCCTTCCATGAACACATGAATCTAACAATTGATATGATTAAACACCGAAACACAGGCAAAATGCCTAATACCCAATCAATACAGTAGGATCGTTATTTTAGAACTGTTATCTGTCATTACTAATTGGGAATTTTGATCTAGTACAAGGCAATTTAATAAAGCGCATACAAAAAATACACAAGGCAGCACTAATATTATGTAAATAAAGAAAACTTACATTAGCAAACATGATACATGTACCTGTACTTTTGTACCTTGGTTTGCAGTGAGATGCAATGCCTGACGAAGTTTATTGTTGATATCCCGCGGAAGAAACCTCATAAATACATATCTTGATCTGAATTCTGAAGCATGGATGTGTAAATCAATCGAACGTTTCCTCATCTTGTGGGAAAATGAGTTTCAAGTCTTCGTTGTCTCTATAAACTTGAACCAGGGCAGCTGCTTTGTATGCAAACAGCCCGAACATTGCTGGAACAAGCTGGTAATATGTGCACAGAATCGTCATGCTTGGCTCAAGAGACTCTCCAAAGAAATGTGTTTTAACAAATTACCTGGAAATCGAAGAAATCATTGGTTGAATATTGATGAAAGAGGGCCCACAATCCGTATATTGCTGCAGGGATCACGAGCCTTGGAGATGAAAGTGCCATGCCACTACCTCTAATTGTTCTCTCGAATGAATCCTGCAGATCTTCGCTTCTTATGCCAATTCTGATTTCAGGAGAGCAAGATATCAGTCAGTGAAAGATAAGATTACAAGGACAGTAAAATGGTAATCAAACACTTTTATACTATGTTAGTACTTTTTGATTTTCTTTTTCCTGAATATTTCTGGCACGGCATCCCTGGATAAGTTGTCAGCATGCTGGCATAGGAGCTGAAAGTATAGGCAACTGCATTGAAAGTTAAAAGTAAGTTAATATGCTCATCATATTTATCAAAAGGTTTCAAAGGTCCAAAAATGTGGCTAAATTGTCATCAAGTCTATGAACTTAATGAAGATAAATCGTAAGGTAGCACAGTTTGAAGCTATATTGATGTCAAAAGCGAAGTCAAGATAGGATCAGTTATGATATTTAGATGATAGGATTGCTCTTCACTAACCTTAAAGCAACTCCTGCAGCATAGCTCACTGCCGCCTGTGCAATGAACAACAAGATTGATCAGTTTGCAAGGGGACATCTCAAATATGGAGACTGATATGTTTCTTAATACAACAATATGAAGACTTCCGATTTTGTTCTTAGTTCCAAACACCCGAGTTTTGCTTTATAACATATACTGCACTTTAAGGTGACAGCTGCTAGCAAATGAACGATTGGAAACTCTTTCGATGAACTGGACTAGTAAAGAAAGCTACAAAGTAGATCTACAATTAAGCCGGTTTTTCGAGGATTCCTCAGGGACTAATTACTGTACAGAGATGAGCAATTCATATTTTCACCTGTACTGAAAACACTACCAAGCAGTAGCCACTACATGCGGCTCCAATACCCACAGTCAAAAGCAGAAGTTCCTTCTTAAGCTGTCCAAAAAATACAACATCATCAGTCAATAGCTTTTATGTACATCTCCTCTGTCCACTACATAAGATATGACCCAATTACTTTTTAGTTCATATTTTCTATAAACTGATAATTCAACAAAAAGAAATTCTAACATGCCCTAGAAAAAAAAAATGTAAGGGGTCATGTCTTATGTTCTTCACTTTTCAAGTAATAGGGGTCATGTCACATGCTTTTCACCTTCATATTGCAGTAAGTACAAAGATCTCTAGGACAGAATAAAATGAGAAGAAAAACACTTATGGTGGTATATATCAGGAGGACTGAAAATGTAAACAAAAACCGGGCACAGCAACCACAAACCAAAACAGAATAGGAAACTGTCACCACAGTCCACAAATAATAGTGTGAGAATACTAGGCATGAAGATCTATATATTATGTTAATCAAACCTATAGAACACATATTGAATTAGTTCCATCAGATGTATCCTTGTTCCTCAGTCAAAATATATTTTCTAGTGTGTAACTCGCTGATAATGAATAATTCCATTTCATAAGAGAATATTGTGTATCATGTAGGCACAGATAAAAAAAAACTTGAAGAGAGGTCATGCTAAGAGTATCACTTAATGCACAGCAATGCTTTCTAAAAAACAGTATGTTTTATGAAGTAAAGATCCATACAGCTTCATACATAAGAAAGTTCAGCCTCTTCCTTCTTTCACGATCATCCTGCAATTCCTGATATAACATAGCTACATTAGTGACATAAAACTTCAACCTGTCTGATGATGCAGAAAAACAAAGAGCAACAACATCAACACAATCACACCTTAAATGTAGCTTTCTTGTTAATAGGCGCAGGGTTTTCACCCATCAACCACTCTTTGGTTGCTGCCAACTTCAGAAAGCCACCTTCAGATTCGTCATTGTGGACCTGATGTAAAATGAATTAAAATTCAGAAACAATGCTTCTCAAAACTTTTGTTGTTTCTCATTTCATTTGAAATGTGTAGAAAATGTGGAAGGTGGCTAGTACGACAGCATCTAGTTTCAATAAAGCAAAGCCAGACCTCTTCCGATGGCTGCATCATGGAGTCGGATTCCACAAAACTTGTGCTACTTGCCTCCCTCCAAAATATAGTATTGGAGACCCTTGTTATGAAATCACCATTCAACTCTCTATCCCTGTAAAATGCTAGTAGAATCTCGTCTTCCACATTTTCACCAGCTTGACAACCAACACGAAGAGATGAATACATCAGCATATAGAACAACAACTGAAAAAAGATCTCAAGGAAATCGAGTTTCCCATACACAATTACGTGCTTTTTCACATATAACTGCACTTACTAAACCTATCTAGGTGCACTACAAGCTCCCAAATTTTACAATTTCCCTTGAAATTGCAGCCTCACGATTAGAGAAGATAAGCCACCTTATTCAATACGGAATCAACACAATTCAGCGAGGATAGCGGATTAGAGGCCTAAATCTGATTACTTCCTATGTCACTAACAAATGTAGTCCACAATCAGTTGATAAATTTCGCTAACGAGAGACAGATTAGTAATCCGCAGATTCTTCTGATCAATAGCCAACCAATTACCTTCAGAAATTATTAGGAGATATGTATATAGCTGAAAGAAGCAGAGATTGAGACCTGAAGGAGGAGTGGTTAGAGCCGATAAGGTGATGGTCGGGGTTTTCGGAGCGCGAAAGAGAGAATAGCTCCGAAGAAAACGGCGTCGTTTGGGAGTGAACGGAGCAGCTTTACAGGTGGTGGTGGTGGTGAATGCCGGACATTGAACTCTGCCGACGGCAGCCATAATTTCGGTTTCGCCGGTGGTTATCTACGAACGCCGAGTAAGGAGGAAGAGGAAGGAGGAAGGTAGAGTTTATCCGGGCAACGGCTGCCCACTGATGCACGACACGTGGCTAAATCCAATGCTATCACTCAACAAGAAATTACAAGATCAATATTTTTTTTTTTTGAGCCCACGGTAAACCCGTAGCCTCTTTTGGATACTATTTTAGTCTTATTTTTAGACGTCTGAAGGCCAACAAGATTAGTAGTTAAACTATAGTATTTCATGTCTAAATTTCACATATTTAATCGGTTACTTCAATCTTGTGGTATGAACAAAATTTAATTAAAAGGATAAAAAATTAACAAACAGCAAAAACGTAAATCTAGAATAAAATGTAAGATCCTATTCCTTCCATTCGAAAATGCTTATCGTTTTAGTATTTTTGTTTTGCTCAATAATATTTGGGATTTGACATTATCATTCATTTTTCGATATTACCTTACAAACTAAAAATAATTGCATAATATATACTGCTAAAAAGTCCAAAGCTATACTATATATTAAAGCCGGAGAATTTCGAGCCTCCACGTCAATTCTGGCCCCACTTCATATATTGATTTTTAATGTTTTCTTATTTTATTTAAATGGATATTAGCAACTTTATATCTTTTATTTTTCTTAATTATCTAATCTTTAATTTTATTTTTAAATTCATACTTTAACAAAAAAAACCAATCTATGTAGCTATCTTAAATTGATATACATGTACTATATACAAAATTACGACCCCCAAACCATCCAACCTTAACCATTCTTCAAATCAACCAATAACGTATGTGACACGATCCACACAATTAATCAAATGGGAAAAGGTTGTTAGTGTTACTGGTGTACCCTAAAATCCGTCGATATCAATATCGTAATAATATTTTAATATTAGTACAATCTATCAATCATATAACAAAAAAATTGATTTTAGGATATATGATAAAGTTATATATTTAAAATTTATTTATTTGTGTAGAGATTGATAAGAAAATATGATCTATTAAGATATCAGTATTATATTATATATTTTAGGTTGAAGTTTTATATAAATCAAGTATTTATATTAGGAGAAATTTATAAATAGGGAAATATACTACGATCAAAATTTATATAGCAAAAAAAATGACATAGTCGTACATCCAATAAATAGAATTAAATGTGTATAAATCCAATAAAATAATACATTCAAGAAAATTTTAATGTTTAAGACATAGTCGTACATGGTACGACGGGTTAAGCTAGTTATAATAAGATTGAAGATATTTGGCCCAATCATGTCATTTATTAAATTTTAAGACAAAGTGTAAAATGACATGTATTTGAGTAATATTAATATACACTAAAGAGGGTTAGGCTATGTTTCATAACCCCAATAAATGAGTTGATCAATATTTTGGAGATGCTCGAAGTTACTTTGTTGTTTGATTACTATGCTAATTTCCCATTTTATAGACTTGGATTTACGGCTGTGCATTTTTTACCCGGATCGGGAAACTGAACCGGACCGGACCGGACCCGGTCCTACATATTCCCAGATTCCAGGTTCCGGTCCGTCCGGTCCTGTCCAAACCCGGAATTTTCCGGTCCGGAATATATTATTATTTATAAAACATATATATATTAATATGATTATTGATTATTTTTAATATATTTTATTTATAAAATGTATTTAAAGTATTTATAAACGTAGTAAAAAATTAAAATCTATTAATAAAATGATTTTTTTAATATAAAAATTAAAAAAAAAATTAAATATATTATATAAATAAAATAAAATCAGTCTGACCCGGTCCAAACCCGGACCATGTTTGCGAAAATTTCCAGTCCACCGGGTTGGACCGGACCAGGAATCCCGGTCCGGTTTGGATGCACGGCCCTACTTGGACTAACTTCTTTAGGGTTGCCACACTTAACATACCATCAAGCAACAATATGAGCATTTAGAGGTGTTAAACAAGTCCGGTTGGGTGGATTAAGATTTGGTCTTTTCGGGTTCGGGTTGAGTGTGGGTTCGGGTCAATCGGGTTACAGGTCGGGTCGGGTCTTGACAGGTTATTGTGCGGGTTCGGGTCGACCTAACAGGTCAAGAATTTGAATTTTTAGTGATTATTAAAATAATACTAAGATTAAGTAATAATATTTAATAATAAAATACTGTTTTAATTGATTTTTATAATAATATTTTATTTATAATAGGTTTTATAATAAAATAGATTATAATATTTAAAAGAAACGGGTCGGTCGAATCGGTTTCAGGTTTCAACCCAAACGGGTTCGGGTTAATAGAGTTTAGTTTTTTTCTTTGCTCACTACTATTCGGGTCGGGTTTCAACCCAAAAACTTTCGGTCGATTTTTCGGATCGGATCAGGTTTTGATAGCTCTACGAGCATTTGTTTAACCATTCTAACTTCTCGAGGCCCGAATAATTTCTGATGACTAACACGCCCTTGGAATCGTTGAGGTGACAAGAAGTCTGAAAGGGATATTCTTGTAATTTACTTGTCACGCTTCATATATAATCACCGGTGTCCCCGAACGAGATCATCGTGCACAACAAACCCAAATTCGAAGCTCTCATTTCTTCCCCACTGGAATTTCCACTTCCACCGACGATTTCACCCGGAGCCTCACAAACAAATCACGACTTCATACTTCCGATCTCCGTCTTCAATTCGTACTTTTTCCTCCGTAATCAAGTCCGTTTTCTGTCTACTCCTGAGATTCTAGGGTTTTTTCCTGTTCCCGCATTATCGGCAATTTGAAGTCTTGAAGGGTTAGGGTTTCTGTTAGGCTTGGGAAATGGTGGATGTGATCTGGCCGGCGGGATCTTGTTAAACGCGGTGGCCGCTGCCGGATTGTGAGGGGAGATTGGTGTTGGTAGAAATGTCTCGGCCGATGTTGCTGGTTTTTCTCTTGATGGTACTCATAATCACCTCTCAATTCGAATGGAGGCAGCCGCTGGTTAACGACATAGACGCCGCCTCCAGCGTTTCGCAGAAGCAACAGCGCGTTTCTGACAGGCAGGAGGCTGTCAAGGAGAAGGTAACATTGCTCTTACTTACCTTGTTTGTCGTCTCTTCTAGTTTGGTGCTATACAGATAGATTTGTAGTCTTAATTAAAGTGTTAGCAAGTGTTAATGCCTTCTTGTTGTCATTTTGAATGTTCCATTTATGTGCTGTTGAAATAGGATTTGTGCCGTCGTGTAATCTTTCTTTCACAAATGGAATACCATTTGCTCAAAGCATATTTAAGGCCCGTTATACTTGAGGATTGATGTCTTCTTCTTGGTGTGGGAGCTTAAAGGAGGTGCCCACTGGCAATAGACTTTGTATTTTGGGCAATGAATCGCTAATGTAGATTCTCCTGATATAAATTATTCTACATCATTCTTGATTTATCTTCCATTGAATTCAATTAGAGGTCAAGATTTAAAAACTCAGCTTAACTCTGTGCTTGTAGCTGTCTGTTGTGACTTTAGGAATATTAATTTACATTGAAGATGTGGGTAGAATTGTAAAGAGCGATAAAATTGAGGAAAAAAAATCATTGATGTGACATGAGCTGTTTCTAATGAACTCTTATCATCTGGTGCTTACATTAAGAAACCCCACGAAGCGCTGTTAATATCTTGTGCAAGGTTACCAGAAATAATCACAGTTTTGGTTTGTGATTCATTTATGACTTCACGGTATCCGTATATAGCAAACTTATATGCCTTTTATGGGGCTTTCTAGTAAGCACTTAAATGGAGTACACGTCCTTTATGTTTTCAATATTATGGATTCACAAATATTTGGACCTGAAGAGCATTTACTTCTCAAATAATCTAATACACTCCACTTTCTTCGTGATTTCTCTATTCATGCTCTTTCTCTTCACCGATTTGTTCATTATTTCTGAAATTAGCATGTACCTGTAGAGTTCATTCAACCCAAATGTCTAGGTTTATTGTGCATGTCCTAATCTGTACATCAATCAAAGAACAGTAAGTGTTGGAATTGAGTATCCATATATAGAAACGGCAGTTTTTGGTTCATTTAGGAGCTTGATGTTTGATATTTGGTCATGAAGGCTTGCAACAAACTTGATTTTTTTTTCCTTTTTTGTTCTAAAACCTGAGTTTTATTTGTCTGCCCTTAGTAGTGAATAAAATACAAACAATATCAGCTTGCTGTGAAATAGTGCATAAAATTGCCCTATGGAATTTTGAACTTACCTCCCTGCTCGGAGTTTTGAAATGAGAGAGTTAGCTTGATGTTTTTGTTGAGTGTTGACATCCATTTGCATAACTATAAAGTTGTTATATATGATATACTGAGCACCGTCTTTATCAATCTTTTGATAAACTTTGATATGTATATTTATGAGCTGGGACTGTTTGGATGTACTTCTTCTGCTTTGGGTAACCTCTTTAACACCTTGGGAAGGCTTTCTATTGCTTTCTCTAATTTTTGTATTGAATATTTGTAGTGTGATCCTGATGAAAATGACTGAAGTTTATTGGTATGTGGTACTAAGTCTTGGATAATACAATACAATATGCTAGAAGAAATCTGGTGATGAAATGAATTTATAAAACCAAAAAATTGATCTCTATTCAGAGCTTCTGGTAACCTAAAAGACAATATGCTGACTACTGAGTACATCACAATGCTACATGTAGCCCTATCATGGGTTGAGTGTTTGGTGCCCTAATATACAAGATGTAACTCTACAGAATTATTAACTACATTTTAACTATCAAAAGATGACAAATTGCATTCCAACTGTCATATGCATGATATGCATCTACGAGATGTTTGTTGTATCCTTGATTGTAGGCTGTGTTATGTCTCACCAAAATGAAAATCTCACTGGGTCACTTGTGGCTGGTCTCTTTTTTGTTTGATGCTGAATTATTGTCCTTAGATGGTGCTGATTTGTATTAGTAAGTTCCAAGGCTGGGAAGTTAACAATTTTTCCATGCTTACATATGGCAATCTCTTTTGCAGATAATCTTATCACAGGAAAAGACAATTCAAAAACTCAACGAGCTTGTGAGGAGTCTTCGGGAGCAGCTCTTGGAGTGCCGTAGCAATAATGGAAGCACTAACAGTACCCTGAGCCGCTTGGCAGAAAACATTATAGAGCTTGAGCGACAGCAGATATTGGAAGACTAAATGTTGAATAGGGAACTATGCAAGTAAGCTACTCTTTTTATTTATGTATAATGTTTCAACCTTAGCACCTGCAGTAAAAGAGTTCCACTTTGCTGTTCTTAGTCATAATTGTAAGTTCATATTGATCTTAAACAAAGATTTAAGGCATGAGAAGTTCTAATTCAAATGTGTGATTGTGTGAAGTATTAACACTATGGTCAAAGTTTATAAATCCTCCTACATTATGATCTCATCTCATGGTATTCTTCGGGAGCAATGTCAGTATGTGGCTGCAATTCGCCTGGTAAAGTAGCTTGAACAGGTCAAGCTCTGACCCGCTCGGATAATGTAGATTTACTTGTCAAAACCTTACTCTAAAATCTTGGATTGGGCAAGGATTTTTATGAGGGAAGTGATAGGTAGGCCACACCTTCTAGATAAAGGATGCCCTATAGTATCCTTGTGGATGAATCAAATATATTTAGGTCAGATTCAAGATCAGGTGATTGGGGCTTGTGGTTGAAATTCTCCATTCAGTTGGCCACAAAATTAGTCTCCATGAACATGTGGGAAATCCGACAGTGTACAAACTATACAAAGTGTTCATGGTCATTTTAATTTCCCATGGCCAATTCCGCATGCCTTTATAGACATTGATCAAGAAGAGTTTATCACCTCAAATCTCCATTTGTGGGATCTCTAATCTGATAGATGCTTCAGATTCTATTCTTCATCACAGCAGCTTTGGCCTAATGAATTTTCCCTTTATTTATTTGGTAATTGATTCTGCATTGTGGCTTTTCCTGTTATTTTGTCTTGGGAAAGTTTGGCTGGTGACTGGTGAGGGTAAGGTTTTTACAATTCTGAATGCTTGTGATTTTGGGTTGAGTTATTTCAAGTTTGGTGATTTCGGGTGTGATCATTTATTACTGGTTAGGTAATTTCAACCTGTAAATTTCGAGCTGGGCTGCAAAATTACCAACTTACAACTGCCACAATTTGTACTGTTTGTATGCTAAATTGTAACCTTACCGTGGATGATGTGCGTGAAGATGATCATTCCGCCATTGCTGTGTATGCTGGTGAAAGAAAGGTCGCACTTTTTCTCTCATCAATCACAGGAATCTGTTTGTGACTTGAAATGAGCCTCGTTTGATTCAACGATGGGCCTGCATTTGTTGTGGTATGAATTTTTGGGCCTAGCCCTAAAATTCTGTTTACGTGTGTCATGAGCCCATGGCCAGACCACTTAATAGTCATTAATCATACACATCACTTATGTTGAGCTGTTTCTATTTCTTCTGTTTTTTTAACACAATCGAACTCGAACTCACCAAAACGTATCACTAGAAATTTAAATCTTTTTATTTTTAGTCAAATGAAATTGCCTACTCTCACTATTACACCCACACGACACAATATACAATTAATCTATAAATAACTATTACACAAATGCAACAGATATACAAGTTTCTATAGTTATATAGCTCGATTGAGTCTATTCTATATATGAAATTGGATTAGAGTTTTAGTTCTACGTTTTATGAGGAATCTGTCTACATTCATTAACAATAATTAAACAATGTACAATTGGAATCATAGCATTAAGACTTTTGTAATTTGTCATTAGTATATAGGAGAATTTGATAAGTTGTCCAAGGGAGAAGTATTCTCTTGGAATTAATTGTAGATACTCAACTAGATTTTTGTACAGCAAGCCAATACAACCACATATGATTTCTTTTTATACCGTCAATAATTAGGTCCATTATTAGGGTGAGTTGCCGATTTACCATTAATCGTCAAATTAACGTACAGTCCAACTTAGACCCTTCAAAAGAAATTTATGTCTTGATCATAATTTTTCTCCAAAGTAATGATCCATCTTGCAACACTTTTTTCGTAGACAAAACAACGGCTAGCTCATTGGTGTGAAATAAAGCCTTCGAATATTTACTGAATCGGTTAAGTCTATAGGGTACTATACAGAGAACTCCAGTTCGACTCTTATGGTAATAACCTTGACAAAAAAAAATGGTTTGAAATAAAAATCCACAACCAACTCTCATTAGTAGTAACATCCATTAAAAACAATTAGTGTGAAATGAAAATTCCCAACCAAATTAGTTCAACACAACATGATTCTTTTGCACTTTTTTCCCTATAGAAGAAATGGAATATGTACATGTTTGAAAAATGGAATATTTGGATCAAAAAAGAAATGGAATATGCATTGTTTGAGAGTAAAACTGTACATGTGATTAGTCTTTGGCTATGACATTTCAATTTATTAAAAATAAGACTAGCAATTTATGGGGTAAAATTAGGTGTTAGTTGTCACTTTCTTTAATCAAAGTCTTGATCATACCAGTGGGGAAAATTCATATTTTTTTCATTTCCTAATCACCTTTCATGGAATGCATTAATTCTCAAGTCTTCTTTCCTCCAGCTACATTATATAATAATCACCTTCACATGAAACTCCCATACACATCTAGCACCTCTCTTGTAGTTTGTTGTTAATTAACAAAATTTTCTTTAGAGATAAGCATGAGCCTTTCTCCGGTGGCAGAGTCACCGGAGACGTCTCCGCCGAGGTCATGCCTGTCGACGGAGGAAGGGCTCAAGGACGAGCACTCCTCGTACTGCAGCAGCCCCGAGACAACGTCGTCAGACTCGATGGTGGTGGTGGGATGCCGGAGGTGCCTCATTTACATAATGTTGTCGGAGGTGGACCCCATTTGCCCCAACTGCCGGAGCTCCGCCCTCCTCCACTTCCTCCACCACGACGACCACCATAATAAAGTGGCCGTCGATAGCACCGCCACCGCCTGAAGGTGGCGCCATGGGTTTAGAAAATGTTACCCAGTTTTGAATAATTTTCTGATGTACGAGTAGTTTTAATTTGCTGTAACTTAGGTATGATTTTGTCTAGCTAACTGATTATATATTTTGTGTAAGGTATATATGTACGTGGTTTATGTAATATTGTAATTTAGTGCTAAACAATATGGTTGGGAACTGGGATCACAAACTTACTATGGCCAATGATTATCTTTTCAAATACATATGTTCTTTGTTTGTGCTATTTAGTTCACGAATATTTCCCTGAGTATTATGAGATTGATTAAAGTTATTTTAATTCTTACGGTAGTTTAAAATCATGTTTGTGAAGGTTTTTAAAGATTTTATTACTTAAAACCTACATAAATATGTGTCTGGTAAAATAAAGTTTTTTTTTACAAAGTGGAGGTTTTAAGAAGTTTTTGAAGAGATTATAAAGCACAAAACAAAAATTATTAGGGTTGAAAAATTTTAGGAGGTTTATAAAAGATTATGTCCCATTTTTCATTATTTAATATAATTAGTTTACTTTTTATGATTTAAAGTTAAAAGGTACGGAGTAATAAAGTTTGGTGGGCCGATAGTATGAAGGTTGTGTGGGTAGGTCTACCATATAAACCCAATGAGGTTCCTAGGTGAGATTCTCCAACACGCCCCATTAAGTGTAATTGCATGCATGAGCTAATCGTCACTTTGACGAAATCCCTCGAGGTTCGTGAACCGTCATATTTACTTTTGGGTCCGGTCACTGCTTTATTAACGGACTGCCGAATGACCCATGAAGTCGGCAAGTCTGAAGACTTCAGGAAACAAACCCACACCGAAATCCGCTCTAATATCACGATAAAGATAGTCTAGAGTTTGCGTGGTCATCATTTAAATTCGGTAAGGTTGCAATCCAAAATCATATGACAATGGATGGAGTAATTCGTTGGTTATATAATAAGAGATTTCTATTATATTTTTCAATATGTGATTCTCCAACAAAATGTACTCAAAAGCCTTATAATGTCAAACACTCTTTTATGTTGGAGATATGTGTATCCCACATCAAATATATTGAAATAAAATTAACCAACATATAAGAAGGTGAAACTTCTACCCATGAGCTTAAATTTTTATGAAAAAATGGATCCCGGCCTTAATTATATACGAAATGGTTAAATTCTCTACATGTCATCCAATTTTCTCAATCTAGTGGCTTTTAATTTCACGTGTTACAAGGCTTCAAATCCTATAATCTTCACCTACCTAAAAGCATTCTTGTTTGAAGATCATAATCTTCACCTAACAAAAAATACCTTTTACTTTAAAAGTAGAACAAGGATTAGGAAGGCATATATGCATCTAGCATAGATTTAACGGTTTGTATTTTGTAAACACAATGATTTGTTTTAATCGTTCATACTTCAATCTTCACATAGTACTACTTGTTGCTGAAAGGGGACCAGAGAATAATTACGCATAAAATGCATAATACATTTCGCTATAACGACAAGTTGTAACTAGATTGGCTATCGTTGTCCAACCCAAAGTCATCCTAACTTACAATTAGTGCTACACGTTTCGAAATGGTTCAAAGTATCCCCTTGATGAATTTTTCTAGTCTTAAAGTTCATTAATCGATAACCTATCATAGTTCCTTGATTCTTTCCATGTCCTTATACTGGGACACCATCCCCTCGCCCATATACTCAACTTTAATTTACTTTGTTGCAACAACATGTAATTTGAAAACTGATAAGAAATCATTCAAAAACTAGTACAAATCCCGTACCATGTACGGGTAATGTAGATATAAAACCGAATTAACAAATTTGAGATCGAATTTTGATACAAATACGCTTTTAACTCGAGAACTTATAATCCAAATCTGATAAACCTAAGTCTGAACCTATTGACCTATATATGTATATTTATTCATACAATTTTAATTCTAAAATAGTTCTATTCAAATTTTCATATTTATATTATTAATGAATATACTATTGACACATGTAAAATTTTTTCACTATTTTTCAAATTTTAATAATGACAAAAATGTATACTAATTAGAGAAAGACTCATGTAAGAATGATTTTTACTGTTAGAAATAGGAATGATTGTGCACCGTCCGATTGCCTTGATATCTACACGCTTCCTCTAGCGCGGATTAAAAAAAATTATAAAAAAGAAAGAAAGAATAAGGGCATCTTTCCTACGCCGCTCCAATTGTGCATCGCAATCGCCTCCCCCTCCTTCCTCAACCTAATCGCCTCCTCTCTCTCTCCTCGCCGTCCGCCCTCCCCACCATCACCGTTAGCGGCCACAAAACCCCTAGATCTGGTCCTTGTGGATGCAACCACTACCGTTCCGGCGAATCTCCCGAAGCCGCTGTCCGCCGACCTCTCTCCGTCGCCGAAATCGACCTCTACAAGTTCGATCCATGGCAGCTTTCAAGTTCGATCCATGGACTTCTTTGATCGCGACCATCAACGTCGCAGAAGATCTCGCTATCCTCTTTTCGCGCCTATGAGGTGACCGAAGACAGTCCTTCGGCTTATCAATTACGGAGTATAAGGTAAAGGAAACCTCCTCTCATAGGGTTTCCGTCCCTCCGGCCAATCTTCTCTTCAATCGCAGCTCGCCACATCCACTTTCTCATCCCTCCACGTGCAATCACAAGCTAAGCCTGAGGATGAATCCTCCATGAGCTACATCGGTCGACAACAACGGCTTTCTGGTGCCTTCTTCCTCCTCTCTCGACACCGGTACTAATAACCTCTTCGAATTTATTTGAGATAGGTTTAATTGATTTAGGATGCTAGGACTGTCTTATCCTTGATAGTGCTTGTAAAGTGACATTCAGCCTACACTATGGTGATCCTGATTCCGCTACGCCGTGCTCAAATGGACTTTTGTTATTGACCTGTATGTATATTGTATAATGCTCCTTTGATCTCTTTTTGTTGTGTGATGATTGTTGTTAGTGATATTCAGTTTAATGTTGTTGCTTTCAATTGAGCTGATTTTCCTAGTGTGTAATGTGATGGTTTTCAGGCATTGAAATACTGGCATTTCCTTTGCAATCAGTTCTTGAAGCAAGAACCAGGAACAAGCGTAGAGGCGGAGCAATTTGCTTGTACAAGATAGTGGCATTTCCTTTGTGCTTCTATGGAATTCTTTTAAGCGTAGGTGTTTTCTCATGGAAATGCAACTAAAAAATTAATGATTGTATCAACGAAATTGTAGGCGCAAAAAAAAAAGGTTGAGTCTAGCATAATATAGGCTTGTGTTGGTTACGAAAAGAGCAGTCAATTTCCGGATTATTATGTCGGTGAATTGTGTTATGTGACTTATGTCTATGGTTGAACAAATTGACCATATAGTTGCACAAACTTGACCATTGAGTTGCACAAATTTGACCATAGAGTTGCACAAATTTGACCATAGAGTTGTACAAATTTGATCATTGAGTTGCACAAATGTGACCATTGAGTTGCACAAATTTGACCATTGAGTTGCACAAATATTGATGAATAAATTGACCATAGAATTCAACACATTGGCAATAGAGTTGAAAAAATATGAATGAACAAATTGACCATTGAGTTGCACAAACTTGACCATTGAGTTGCACAAATTTGACCATTGAGTTGCACAAGTATTGATGAATAAATTGACCATAGAATTCAACACATTGACAATAGAGTTGAACAAATATGAATGAACAATTTGACCATTGAGTTGCACAAACTTAACCATTGAGTTGCACAAGTTGACCATTGAGTTGCACAAACTTGACCATTGAGTTACACAATTTGACCATTGAGTTGCACAAATATTGATGAACAAATTGACCATAGAATTCAACACATTGGCAATAGAGTTGAACAAATATGAATGAACAAATTGACCATTGAGTTGCACAAATTCGACCATTGAGTTGCACAAATATTGATGAATAAATTGACCATAGAATTCAACACATTGGCAATAGACTTGCACAAATTGTCAAAGCGAAACAAACTATACGAACTTCGACTGCTATAAAATATGACATGAATGCAAAATTGATCATAGAGTTGCACAAATAAGCAATAGAGTTGCACAAATCGGCCATAGAGTTGCACAAATCGGCCATAGAGTTGCACAAATACGGTTGCACAAATAGGCCATACGGTTGCACAAATCTGGACGCCCGTGCCGTTTTCCGAAAAATACGTCCATGCCGTTTTTTTCCCTTTTTTTCTTGAGCCCTTGATCTCTCCTCATCCAATGGCTATAATTCATTCCTATTTCCTACCATAATAATCATTCCTACCGGATCCGGACCCTACTAATTAATAAGAAAATTTGTAAAGATATGAAAGAAAATCACTTGAATTTCCTTATTCTTACAAGGATATATAATTGAGTAAAATATTACGTATATATAAGGAAATTGTATAAGATATCAAGAAGATATACAAGTTATTTTTTGAAAATCAATGCAAAAAAATAAAATTATTATTTTATTCAAGGTTGATGACGTGGCGCAAATTTTAACAAAGACTTGGATTCCGCTTTATACTGTATTATAGTAGATACTTCATCTATATTTCATTTTTAATGTCACATTAAAACGAATTCTAATTTAATAGAATTTCTTCACTTGGAGTTTTAGATCAGTAAAACACAACGATCACTTTAAAATGCATAATGTTTATGTGAGAGCTGCAGTGAGTAAACAAACTAAACATGAGCAAGAAACTCATTGGAAACTAGTTTCAAATCATTTTCTTTGAACGTGTAATTAGGTTGAACTTTGAACATTGAATAGTAGATGTTACGTGGAGACCAAGGCTCCAATCCAACAAATGATGCTAATTGCACATAGCCTTGCGAGAAACTTCAACAATACCGAGTGAAAATACAACTTGAGATAATGTGACGTACATTAAAAGAGAACACCTTACAAATGCAATTTGCAATAAACATTTAGTATAGGGGCCAAATTCGGCTAAACATGTCTTCAAACATCTAATCAAGCGGTTAAACCTTCAAGGGTAATATCCAAAGGTCATTGATTAAACTCTCATGGTTAGTGCTCTCAAGTAATAGAAAAATGTTGGCTAAACATAAATGTCATTGAGTCATTACTGTAGTGTTGATTACTAGTTGACTATAGTTCGATTGAATGTTAATACTATTTTGATTTAGTTAGCCAAGAAAACATACCTATAAATTTTTATGATTTGACCACATAATTTGTTTGAATGGCCCCTAAAATCACCACTTGTACTCTCAATTTGGTTGGCTAAACTTTTACTTAAAACATAATCTTGACCCGTTTAACAACCAGGTTTCATTCTCATCAAATAATAGCATAGGTGAATATGACATACCATTTAGCTACGAATTCGCCTTGTACACTACAGCCAAAAGCCAGATCTGATGCACCAGCCATATTGGCTGGACAATCATGCATATCACCTGTAGAGAAAGAAGCTAAAAAGCTAAATCTTGCAACTAAAATTCCATTTTATGCACTCCACAAACAGTACAAGCTCAACCCAAATCATAAACATCTCAAGCTCCAATAGAGCTAAAACTACCTAGGATTTGTCGGTAAGTCGATCAACAAACTCACCCCCATAGAATCATCTTCTCCCCCAGTCTCCAAGGCTCTAATGGCTAGCCAATGATAACTTCATCTTGACAGATTAGGTATAAGCACCAGATTAGAAAACCCAGAAGTCTATTTGCAGCATAGTTATCAAAGTAGGAATTTAGCACAATGTCTATGAACGATGAGGACAGGGGTTCCACTTCAGGTTAGATATATGGCCTTGCGAGTAACTTGAATCCGAATATGGGGATGAATTAGGGAGAAGAAGTCAGTGGATTGTTGTGTTACCATTGGAAATGCTTCCGTTTTTTGTTTCCTGCAATTACGAGTACTGATCAACTTCGTGTAGCATTAGCCGGTGGCACTTCAGATCCAGTATATGGTGGAGTTTGTGGTCGTGGTGTACTGACAGTGCCCATTTGGTAGTCTTGGATGTTGTTAAAATCGTTCCACTCAACACCCGCTACATTTCTATGTCATGGAATCACAAGTCATTTGAGGGGAAGAGGTACAATTTGCAGAACAAAATTGACTACTGTAAAGAAGAAATACTTCTATTCAAGAAAGGTGCAAGGATACATTCTACTGTCCACATGTCAGTGATGCTAAAGTCGGCATCTGATTGCAACCAATAATCTGCTTCACTCTGCAACATAGTAACATCACTAGCATAAGAGGATTAAAAAGAAACCCAAGAACAGTTAAAGATCTATCTTATATTATCATTCAAGAGGAGCAACTCTCACAGGTGACTTGTACTTAATATTATTATGACTGATAAGCACAGAATCGAACTTACATCAACATCAGGAACAATCTTCATGATGCCACTCACAAAATCCTGAGTAGCTGTAGCATCTGTGCACATTCTATCAGCCTCTTGCGCCTGAACTTCAACACCTCTACCTCCATTCTCCAATGGTACCATTGCTCTCGTGTTCTCATTAGATGTTGGATTTGTTGGCACGGTAGAAGGTGGCTCAGCACCATTGATATCCTCAAACTTCTCCTCAAATTGACTGTAACAATGGTGAAATTAGTTTTTGAAGTACACCAAAAGACTTGGAGATTCAACAATCATAGTCAAGCAATAGAACAGAATGAGATTCCTCAGTTCTCCCATCCACCTTCAAATACATGAATAAATAAAAAATGCGACTAGTTTGATTACAAAGGCTATCAAAGTTACCATATCCTACACAATGAACTGGACAGGAGATTAATCAAAAACTACAACTACCAAATTCTTTTTTATACATTTAATGCACTAATCTGTTGGCTAAGAACAGTTCAGCCCAATATAAGATTCTCTCTTAACAAACAACAAGAAATGCACTTGTTCTTTCATAATTGTTCCTTCTAATAAATGGCTTTTTTATTTAATCTTTGGTGCTTGATGTTTATAAGAATTCAACCTCGAATTCAGCTATTTCACCCTCATACCTCTGAATTAACAGAAAGAGAAAGTCTACTTTCCAATCTATTTCCTATCATG
This sequence comes from Polygonum maritimum, assembly GCA_963924305.1. Taxonomy (NCBI): domain Eukaryota; kingdom Viridiplantae; phylum Streptophyta; class Magnoliopsida; order Caryophyllales; family Polygonaceae; genus Polygonum; species Polygonum maritimum. Next base: position 29,025,665 of record OZ002734.1, read on the forward strand.
AATCAAAAGGTTAGATTAAAAAATTGTTCCGCATAAGCATCCTACTTCTGATAATGATCCGGGGTACATATTGCATTTTTGAGCAATAATTTTTAAGAATTATTATTAGACAGTAAAAAAGAGTACCTGACAAGGTACACATCTATTGGACCCATTGTACTTCTCAGCACTATCCTATATCTCCGTTGAGAATAATCAGCCTGTAGAGCAAAGAATATTAAATCAAGGTAATTTATCAAAGAAGATATCAGAAGGCTTAAATATATTGACTTGAATTCTCAGCTTCAACTTGCCTCATTTGGATCTGGAACCTCTAATGTGGTTCCATGTGGAGCTTTAACTGCTATCAAGGTCTGATTCTGTCATGAGCCAATAATCAACAATCTTAGATGAAGGTTATCCAACAAACAAAAGGTACAAACATTCAGAATCAATCTCAGAGGGCAAGAATCAGGATATTAACAGAATAAGACTAACCTGAAAGCATGGTAAGCCCTTTATGTCCTCCTCAGTCACAAAGAGCCACCTAAAATAGATTAAAAAAATTTATTTGATCAAGAAGTTAACAGACCAGATTGTTAGTTTGTTACGCATATACCAGATAACTCAAACCCTACTTTTGATTATTTTCATCCTCACTAAGTTCCCGTAGTTTTTCTTGCATGTCTCTGCAAAAGCCAAATCAGTATTCAATAGAACAATTAATACAAAGGCAGGGATGAGATGTTATGAAAATGACTCAAAAGCATTCTCATAAGCAGCTACTTTATTTGTTCATCCAGTCTGCGCTCCTCCAGAGAAAGGCTCTCAACTTCTGCCTGCAAAAGTTGAGAGAAACGAACATTTAAGAAGGTGATGAATCAAAAACTATAAACATTTTTCTCTTTTCTAAGTTAGGAGACAGGAACAAGAGGCTACTGTTAAAAGGCAGAAATTAAACCATTCATCATGAAAGATTGTAAGCATATTCTTTCCTTCTTTACTTGATGGCCTCAATCACGTCATAACATTGTAAAATTTGAGTTGTAGAGCAGTTAGCAAAACTTTCTCAGGCACACTACAGCATCTACCACTTTTATGAGAGATATAGCAGAGCATATGTTTTTTGCAAAATTACAAGTCAGTTAAAAAACTCCAGACAATATAGCGAGGTAGATCATGAAGCTCAAAACACACAAATGGCCTATAATCCATGATGAGAAAAGAAAATACTTCCAAGATTGAATACCTGTAAACTAGCAACACTATCATCAATTTCTCCCGCCCTTGCAACACCATGTCCTCTGATCAATGATCACAAGTCAACAAGAATATGGTTAGATATCCCAAATGAATCATCATCAAATGAGAGAGTAAGTTACTAGTACTTCAGTCAGGTACATACTTCCATTGAATCCTATTTTTCAATTTTTTCTCTATCAGGCCAATCCCTTCTAGAACATTTGTGATGTCATAAATCCGCCTCTTTTGTACCTAGACATCAGAAAGGCAGGCACATCAGATTCACTAGGAGATGGGAATTAAACTAGATGAAATGCAAATGATCACCTCTAGAGTATCAGCAGCGTTATTCAGATCAAGAACACCATCTTCAGCATGCTTGATCAAGTTAATGAACTTCTTCGTCAAAAGACCTGAGCAAACCCAAAAGAGAGAATTCAAGGCTTGTTTGTAGCCGTTATTTTCCAAATGGAGAATTTCAATTGGCACTTAAGGCAAAATACAAGCATTTCAATTAAAAGTTGGAAAGGAAAGCAATTACTTAGTGAGCTATCATAGCGGCATGAACCGAGTGGAGTAGTAAGATTAGTGCCAGGAGAGCCTGCAAATAAATGAACCTTACAATTAGCACAAAGAACCATTACATAATTCTCTTCTAAATATTTCTGATTCTGATCATAAGAAGAAATATAGACCAGGAGAAACTGTCTTGCAGAATCACTCCGATTCAACTATGTAAAGCAAGATAAACATTCACAAATTCCAATACCCACCAACATTGGGTATAGGTGTTTGAGGCCCAGATCTATTGGATTTTGAAATCCTTGATCCACGTCCTTTGCCTCCTCTTCCTGATACAGGTGTTTGGATGGGACTGCTAACGACTTCAGTGCATCCTGCACTGGATGTCCAGTCACTGGACTCGGCAATGTGGTCCATTACTTCAATTTTTCGCTTGATCGGCTGATACATAGTTTCCAAATCCAATCCGGAGCCAATAGGGGATAGAGATAGCACGATACAAAGGCCAAGTTAGTTTCAGGATAGTGATAAGAGTACAAAGTAAGATGCGAAGTTTCTATAAGAGAATGAAGTGACTAGATAGCTGATCTTCAATCTCTTCAATTTCTTTACAAGGTAAGAAACTGGTCTACATAGCTAATCAGCAAAAGAAAGCTTAATTAACAGCTACAATACAGAATACTAAGCAAATGCAAGTAGAATGTAATAAAGCCAAGTCTATATACTTTCTCCTGACTGACACCGTCCAGAAAACGCATAAAGCAAGCCAATTTTAAAGCGACATCCCACACAGATACAGATCCCTAAATGATTAGGACGATGGCGTTTACAGGATGCAAATACGCCATCGAACTTGAACTTCATTCCTTACAAGAATCATGTCTGCAAAAACAGCAAAAAGAAAACCTGGAGACTAGAGAGCAGTTAACTAGGTTCTATTAGCACAACTCAATCTAACAAGAAAAGACTTCTTCATCGACAATTGAGGATCCAATTGGGCAACTAACACCATCCACTACAACCTAAGAACACCTTGAGCAAAGCTTAAGCCACAACAACTCAGCAGATCTTGAGACATTACCTCCATAGCTCAAAGCAAGAAAGTAAAAAAAGATCTCGCAGTGAAAATTAATTAGGTAAACAGCGCGGACTCACGGGAGGAGACTTAACCACAATAGCTTCGGAGGCCTCAGGCGGACGCTGTTCGGCGGAGGCGGGAGAGGAGAAGCGGTGGTAGTCAGGCGGCGCTACAAAAGGCGGCTTCATTGAACTGAAAGGGAGCTGGCGCCTGAGAGGAGGCTGTTGAGGCGGTTTCTGTTGCTGAGACAGCTGATTGGCGGCGCTAGAACTCGACATCGGAGAGCGAGGCCTCCGAAAGCTTCAGAATCGGGGGGAAATCGGACCGATCGCCGAGCTAGGGGGGAAACTGGTACGGATGGGGGTTTCAGGGTTTTGGAACAGCGGAAAGGGGCGGGGGAATTGGAGAGGGAGAGGGAAGGGGAGCGGTGTGATGAGGAAGAGGAAGGGGGTGAGAGATTGGGAGAATCGGAGATCTGGTGGTGGTGGCTATGGCGGCGGAGGAGGAAGAGATGGTGGCGGTGGTGGTGGTGGGAAGAGGGGAGAAAGGGCCGAAGGAGGGAATTTGGTTCGGATATGGATGTGGAGGGAAGCACTCTCTGAAAAGCCTACAAATTCATTTAATTTCTCCTTTTTTCACGTAATATGCAATTTCTTTTTTTTAAAACGGGGGAGAAAATAAATAAAGAGGGAAAAGGGGGGGAAAACAAATAAAGTGCTGTCTTTTGTTGGGGTGAACCGCGATGTGTGACTGTGTGAGGTTGGAAATTACGTCATAAACAATAAATTTTCTATCTTTTATTTGGAGTATCTATTTTTTTTTTTAAATAATACTATAGTGTTTTTCACTTCTTTTAGGTGGATTAGAACAATTTAATAAACTATATTCTTGGGTCTTTAGTTTGTACATGAGCATGCTCTCGTCATGTTAAATGTGCATCTTGTGTGAATGTGTGCGTAGGAAATCGAGATAATAATAATCTCTTGTATAGTTGTATCATATTTTATTTGACATTCATTCTACCAAATTTTTGTAAGGGTGAGTTTAAATTGTTCACGTAATGCATTATATTTTTATTTTATATTAAATTCAATATCTATTGCTAGATATACAATTTAATATAATATCTCTATATATCCAAAGAGGTCTTAAGTATTTCATTTAAAAAAAAAAAAGACCGTTTAAGTTTTTCTACTTTATAATTAGCTCTTTTTTTAGGTTGAGTGGCGGTTGGCAAATTTACACCACTTTATCAATCCAATCGCCATTCCGAATGTGCTCGAGACAACGGCAGATTAGGAAGTATTGAGGATGATAAGCAAGCGACTGAAGTTGAGAAGAGCAACCACCGTTTCTGAGTGTTGAATGATAAGGTATGCTCAGGCTAAATCCTAAGCCAACTTGAGAACATGGAATGAAGTATCCCTAACTCTTATCTAATTATAACAAAATGTCAAAATTAAAAATTATGTCCAACATAGTAGTTCTCATATTAGAATGTATTAAGCATTTACATGGATTTAAACTTATTTAAAAAACGGAGTATATTCAAGATTTTTACTATTGGTATTTCTAATGCGTGTCCAGCATAAAAATAAATTACAAACAAACATTTTGTCAATTTGTCAGTTCTAATGATTGTCTATAGCTTATCAAAAAACTGATTGTCTGTAGACTGTAGGCCTATGCCCAACGTAAGAAAAGATTACATACATTTTGTACGATACGAGTAGTCTCGTGAGAAATGTCTTGCTACGAGAAACATATTAATATTGTATGTAAAATGTACTCTTTTAAAGAATTACACTAGAAACTCCATAAGTTAATACTCGATAAATTGATGAACACGGTAAATTAATATTTTTCTCCGATCCCGACTTTCCATAAGTTAATACTCGATAAATTGATGAACACGGTAAATTAATATTTTTCTCCGATCCCAACTGGGGCTAGTGTAAAATTTCGCAATTTTCGATAAGATAATAAGATAATAAAATTTAAAAAAATCACTATAGAAATATAAGGTCCCAATAAAATCATAAATTAATAGCTATATGAAAATTTACGTAGAGTACTTTCAGAACTTAATAAAATATGATTGTATTGTAGTTGGTATTATTTTTGTTTCAATGACAATACTTGGTATTATTTTAAGTTAATTTTTCCAAATTCAAATTAGTTACATAAGATAATATTTAATTGGAATATTTCTATCACTAAGATTTCTAAAAATTAATAAAAATTAATTTATCGATAAATTAATATCTCGATAAAATAATAAAATATGAATAATCATACGAGAAATGTCGGCATTTATGTTAGCAATGGTTCCCAGTAAATTTGCCTACCGGGGTTTTTGCAAATTCATTCGGAGAAGAGAACCAATGCCACAAAAAGAAAAGCACATACAGTATAGTAGTACACTAACAAGTAGTAACAATTGTAATCGGACATATCACCCGGAGCCAAGTAGTTAACTGTAACACAGTTTGTGCAGAGTAATAATACAAGCTGTTCTAAACAGGGAAAAACTTTACCAGCACTTCAGATAATTCACAGCATAAGAAAGAGAGAAGACACTTCTCAGTAGACTTGCTTTGCCTTCTTCCTGGCCATGAATCGTTCCTTTGCAGCTGCCACTGCATCTTGAGTCCTCTTGTGATGGTCGGTCTTGGGCTGTTCTGGAGCCTGTGGTTCATCTGGTTCCTTGGGAACGGGATCTTTGGATTTGGGAATATCACGTGGAGAAGATTCATCACTACGCCTATTGTCATCCCTGGAGGGTGATCTGGCAGCCTTGGCAGGTGAATCACTCAAAGAAGGACCGGCTTCTGACCTATCAGCGGCCTGAGGAGGTTGCTCCTTCTTTGGTCTTCGTAGCTCGGCTTCTTTCGCGGCTGCCTCCTCTGAACCAAAAGCAACATTTTTCGCAAGGCTGAAGTAGAAATCAGTTAAGTCACCCTTCTTGGTAACCTGTAAAAACCGAGCATGTTAATTTCCAGAGCCAAACAAAAACCCAGAAAAACAATTACTCTTGATGTTGCATTATCTTGCATTATAATGAAATCTTAAGCCAGATTTAATGCAGGATAAAGTAACAGCTTGCAGAAGCGGTAAATGATATTTTCATCTGCAAGTAGGAGCAAGTAAGGAAGCTACCAGCTGATATGATACTTTCAAAGATGTAGAATCTTACGTCATCTTTCTCCTCACGGAGTTCCCGCAGTTTTTCTTCTTGCAACCACATGGCTTGCTCAGCGAGCTTCTTCTTGTATGCACTTGTGATGAACTTGTCTTTATCTGCAAAAAGGTGCTCATCTTTGCTTCTTTCTTTCGCGAGTTTCCTCTCGTAAACGACCTCGTGTTCTCGTTCACGCTGTTTGGCCTTTTCCATCAGTGCTCCAATGTATCTGGGCTGCAAAGACATACTCACTAATAAGTGATCACATCCAACTTGAGTGCAGAAAGAAGCAAACTAGCTCCTTTGTTTTACCAAACACGAGAGCAATACAAATGCAGAGCAGCAATGATCCAGTCTTTCATTCTATATTATACATTCACCATACTTGACAAAAACAACAAACATCAAACCATAATGTAGGAAGCTATTATCTATTGAATTAGGGTTAAAAGCACTTAAAAAATGCTTGGCACACATCAATTCAAAGGCATGACAGGTGTAAACAAGATCAGCATGATGGTCTACAGGTGAAGCTTCTGTTCTCCTCAGAGTTTAATTAGAGCATATCATTCTCAAAAACAATGTAACATATCACTTTTAAACATATACAGGTTGATCCTAATCATAGTTTTGTGAAAGTGAAACAAGAACACTACTCCAAATTCAGCAATATGAAATGAAACTCGCATTGGCAAAGAGACCTTATATGCTACACTCTTCCACTAGCAATTTAGAGTTATGAATCCATCCAATCGATTAACTAGCTTTAAGCAAGGATATCTACGAGAGCCAAGAAGAAATGCAGGAGCAATGTGACATTTGCCACAATTAACAAAATTAACCAGAAAGAAGGGCTTGGGAAATATATTTTCAACTACACCAGACTGCAAAATATACTTCAAAATTAAGCTTGAGCAGCGCTCGAATTTGTACTTTACCTTGCGCTCCTGACGATCCTGTGCCCTAGGGCGACCATTTTTCTCCTTCATCTCATCATAGACCCCATCATAATCAAAAACTGAAGGATCCTCTTCCAGAGCCTTCTTGTGCTGTTGCTCAATCTACAGATAGTTTCACAAAATATTGAAAAATCACGTCAATCCAACAGAAATTCGGAAATTCGGAAAAAAAACAAAAGATAAAATTGAGAGCAATCACAATCTGGTGAACGAACTTACATCTCTGAGGGACTTGTTCTTGCTAGCGTGGCGAGAAATCTCCTTCTCTACGTCGTCGTCGTCGTCGTCGGCGAATCCGGCGGGTTTAGGGAGGGGCGGTCTCAAAGCCTGCTTCTTCTGCTGAGATGGCGGAACCCTAAGCAGCAATCCGTACTTTTTCTCCATTGAATCCAATCCGGAAACTGAAAATTTAACAGCCTAAACACGAGAGAAGGAAAACGATTTCAGCTGGTTGCTGCCAGAGCACCGATCGCCGGCGAATCGTTCCGATTTGGTTGTGTTCACAAAGGTGACACCCCCTTCGCGTTCGAGGCGTAAATCCGGTTGTGAGGTTTTGTTCAGTCACCGATTTTCATCGTTGTCGTTGGGACAATGGGGCTTCGTGATGTTTGGGCCTATCTTTTTGTTGGGCCTAAATGGATCCGCCACATATTTTTAAAACTTGAATTGTTTTTTGGGAAAATTACATTTAACCACCCGTTATTTCAACTTATTTGCATTTAACCACCCCTTAAATTAAATTGTACAAAAAACCACCCTTTATATACATAATCTTACACTACACCACCCGTTTTTGACAGATTCCGTTAAAATTTGACTAATTTTCCGTGCAAGTGTAAACCCCTTCCCCCACAATACCGTCTCTCGTTCTCTTCTCTCTCGCCTACAGAAAACTCCGAAAACTCCATTCTCCTCTTCTTCGTCGCCGGCGAACACGTACGGATGTCTGTCTATTGAATTTTCCGGCCCCAATTTCCCCGGCGAAGCTATGAATCCGTTCAATTCGTACGTTCTTCTGTTGCTGGTGCTCCTCTGCAATTCCTTGTTGGGGTTTAAATCTCACGCTCAACTCATCCCCCAAAATGAAGGTAAAACCCTCGAAAACTGTCGTCTTGTTTACGATCTCGTCTTGGTTTTCAGCCAGTTTGTAGAAATTATTTTACTCTCACTTTTTTTACCCCATTCGGATAAGTTACGTTCACGGCCCGATGTGCGATTTTTCACTCGTCATAATAACAAGTACACTGTTTGACGGAATCTGTCAAAAATGGGTGGTGGATTGTAAGATTATGTATATAAAGGGTGGTTTGTTGTACAATTTAACTTAAGGGATGGTTAAATGCAAAGAAGTTGAAATAGCGGGTGGTTAAATGCAATTTTCCCTTGTTTTTTTGGATCAATAAAACTTGAATATTTGATAGTACTAGTTTATATGAACTTTCTTATCAAAGCGTTAGTAAAACTTGAATAAAGCTCTTCAACAATAGTACTTTAGCAATATACAGTATAGTGCTATTTTATCAAAAATCCACCATTTTTTCCTCTCTTAAAATAACATCTAATTTTACGATTTTGACAAAATTTAATGGAAAATGATTTTCTCGTTCAAATTCTAAAATTTAACATTTCATAAATTGGGAGTTGTTTGAAATAGTATTTGGTGTTTATTTTTAAAAAATTAGATTAATTAATTGAATTGGCTGTTTATAATAGCCGAATATCACTAGGAAGAATGCGAAACTCGTATAATATCAAAAGAGGAAAGGGGGTGGAGAGGCCACCTTTCCAACATTTAGAAAATAATTAGCCTCTCTCTAAAAAAAAGGAAAGTAACTAGTCACTATGAAAACCTAAATTCGCTTTTTTCTTCCTTTTCCTTTCTCTCTCCTTCTCACCTCTCTCTCTCTTTTCCAGATCTGATTCACAACTGGCCTCCCGGCCGCAGATCCGCCGATCTGATTCACAATCGGCCGACCAGCTCCGAACAGATCTCTTTTCCGAGTTCGATCTCCTTCGAGGTAGATCCGACGCCGCAGATCCGGCCTCCCCTCCGCCTCATCTCCGATCTAGGGTTTCGGTTCGCAGATCTCGACTAGCACGATGGTTCGCAGATCCGAGGTTTCACTTCCATCACATCCCTCTCATCTTCGTCGTGTTTGTGGTCGTCTCGATTCTCTACAACGAGATCAAGATTCGGAGCATCCATGGCGGTTCAGATCTTTCTCAATTGCAGAGCTCCGGCCGATTTGAGGACGACTCTTCCTACACCTCTAATCGGCCGACCAGATCTCCAGGTTTGCTTCTATCTAATCGGACGACTCTTCCGTCGTGTTTGGATTTCATTGAGGAGAGTAGAAAGCAAGGCTCGGTTTTGGTGTATTGTTTTGCCGGTGTTTGTATAAGGTACTGATTTGAGTTTAATTTTGTGTAGCTGGTATCTCAATTAGTGTGTAATTGATTGACAAAATTTATGCAGATCAATCTTCCGCCTTACTGGAAAACTAACTACATTCTTATTTACTGTAAACTTTTTTTTCTCAAGGATTCGATTACGGATTAGATTTCGATGCTTTGTGTTATATCACACATCGTAGCCAACCTCTACAATTGTTGAAATTCATCATTGTCTTTAGCTTTGGAATCCGCTTGGCACCAGGGATGGAGGTCACGTGTTCTGTTTTTAGCAATTTGCCAATTGTATGTTATTATTGCATATGCCTCCGGTGGTTGAAATTCATCATGATTTTGATCAAGGAAATTCATCATGTTTTTTGTCTTATATGATATTTGGCAAATTGCCATATTCTTTTTCCATTTTTACGGATGAATTTCATTTACTGTTTTATAGCACTATAATAAAGTTATTTTACGTGTTCTTGAACTGGCATAAGATGTTGTTTTGGACTGGTTGATTAGGAGTTGATTTTATGAGTTTTGGTGATAACAAGTTGGATTTACGGGTTTTGTGATGACAAGCTGGTTTTACGGTTTTTAGTGATGACACGTTTCATAGGTTTTGGTGATGACAAGTTGAGTTTACGGGTTTAGGGATGATCAGTTGGTTTTAAGGGTTTTGGTGATGACAAGTTGGTTTTACGAGTTTTGGTGATGACAAGTTGTTTTATTTTGCATTGTTAAATTTGTCTATATACTACTTTTAACTATAGCCTATTAGCTCAAATAGTAGAGCAAGGTGCTTAACGCACAATAATGTGGATTCAAATCCCACATAGGCATACTAATAAATTCTGATGACAAGTTGCATATCTGATGACAAGTTAGGGTGATGACAAGTTTTGTAAGTGATGATATGTTTTTTGTATGTGACGATAGGTTGAGTGATGACAAGTTTTTGTACGCGACGACAAGTTTTTGTATGCGATGACACGTTTTTGTACGCCATGACAAGTTTTTTTTTACGCCATGACAAGTTTTTTTATAAGCGATGACAAGTTTTCTATGCAATGACAAGTTTTTCGTAAGGGATGATAAGTTTTCTATGCAATGACAAGTTTTTCATAAAGGATGACAAGTTTTTCTACGCAATGACAAGTTTTTCTACGCAATGACAAGTTTTTCTAAGCGATGACAAGTTTTTATGCAATGTGACAAGTTTTTTTCAATTTTTCGGTGACAGGATTTTTGGATGACAGGATTTCCGATGACAGAATTTAATTGGGACGCGGTGACACGCGTGTAAATTTTTTTTTTGACCAGGGGTATTTTTGGAAAAACGACTAGATTTCCCATAGAAAAACCCATAAACTCAAATCAGTATTTTTTTTTTTCCTTTCTGCTAGAACCTAGTAAATGTCCATCAAAATCAAACAAAATGAACATACAAGAGATGAATGAGTTGGATGATAATATTGATAAGTAGATGAACCATTTCCCATATTTTCCCAAATCGAAGCTTACAAGATATGTACACATACCACTTTTCTAAAATAGAAAAACCCATAAATAGGAATAAAACATATACAGACACCTAAACTTGTTTATTTTGGTCATTTGGACATCTGACCTTTGAAACAGATTTATTAAACACCCAACTTGTCAAAGTCTATCTATTAAACACCTCGGCTTTGACGTGTCATTGCGTGTGTGATGTACACTTGATTTGAGAGTGTTTTCATTAAAAGCCAAATATTTTTTTTTTCCGATCAAACGGAGACAAGCTCCAATTTATTCATTCAAAGAGTGGGCTATAAATATTTGTACGCCAATGTGGTATAGTGACGGGTATAAAGAAATTTGCACGCCAATGTGGTATAGTGACGGGTTTAGGTGACAACTAATTAAACGAGGAAGTCATATGTGGCATTACGCGATCTTTTTTTTGTTTAATCATGTTCACGTAATAGCGCGTGTGTATCACGACACACCGTAATCAAGGGCGAGGTGTTTAATAGGTAGGCTTTGACAAGTTAAAGTGTTCAATATGTCCGTTTCATAGATCAGGTATCCAAATGACCAAAATGAATAAATGGTGTTAGTTTATGTTATAAGCCCCTATAAATATATACAATTAAACAAGATTGCACCTCTCATGTAGTAAAGAAACCCATTACGCAAAAAACCGTAAAATAATATGTATAATTTAAGAAAACATGCCTAAAGTCATAATAAATGGTAAAAATAGTCATCAAATACCTATTTATTCTATATACTTGTATGTATGTATATAATGTTTATGTGAGGAATGGATGGTGATCCAAGTGACGGATCGAATGCTCCTCTACCCACAATTGAAGTACACATTAAGCATTCTAACGTTTGTTTGGTTTGTTACTACAAACGTTTTATGTCTTTAATTTCGCTTGAGTTCCCTATCTATATCTATAGAAAAAGGTGGTTTTTCCTTTATCATAAATGTTGCTCATTATTTCAAAAAATATTTTTTTGACAAATTAAAAACAAGGGAAAACCTTTGGTATGCAAGTAACATGGAAGAATTAACTCATGTCCTTCCAAATTAATTTGATAACTCATTCCATTTTTCTAATGCAATTGTACTAATTAGGTAAGTGAAATTATTAATTATTATATTTGGCAAAAAGAACACGGGATAAATAAATTGCAGTATCTTTTCCACAATTTGATAAACTCACGGGCTAAATTACTTTTGATTTGTGTGGTCTATATTTGGCAAAAAGAACATTTTTGAAATACTATCTTTTCCGCAAGACATGTATGATTTTTTCATGGATCAAAAAGTATTTTTTAATTATTGTACAGCAAATGTCGTCCCCGTTTTACGAAGCAACACTATGTGAGCTTACGTCTAAGACCCGTCCAACGGACGGGCACCACTGGCTAGTTAGTCTGAAATATACAATTCCCCATTAGTCCGACACGAAATCCCACTTATATAGAACTTTCAATTATTTTTTGGGATGGGATATGTGAGTATGTGGTTGGATGAATTGGGAGAGTCATACATGATTTTCAGTTCCAAGGTAGGCCGTTGAAACTAAATGGTTCCTTGATTAATGCCTAATACTGTTTGCCCCAATCATGGTGTCACACTTTGAAATCCTATGTTATAGTAATCAGTCAAAGCAGCACAAATCGCATTCAACAATTGCGACTTGCAAAGAATCAATCTATTTGCTTGCTTTTGAAGAGCGAGCCTTGCAAAAAACAAATGTTTAGTGTAAGGTGAAGATGATCAGTGTAATTGCATAAAAATTCGTCTTTAATGCATTAATGGGAGCTCTATTCTTCATCTTCTGCTCCAACTTCTTCAATGACCTAGAACCTGCAAAATAATGGACAAAGGGGGTGCGGACACCTAATCCACCTCAGATACATAATTTAGAAGAGCAATTGTTCGAGTCAAGCGTCGAGGGTAAAGGACGAGAATTGCTAGAAAAGCTAGAAGATGCAACTTACCTTCATACATCATACATGACGAAAACATTTATTTATAATGGAAGAGATGGTAGAGGGAGAATAATTCTATCCCTAGTGATTACTTGTTACTCAATCCAGCGATAATTAATTCTATCTTTACGATAAGATAGAACCTTTCATCATAATGCTTAACCGTCTATTTTAATTTTAATAATAAAAGTACTTTAAAGATAAAAAGCATAATTAATAAAAAAGGAAATTTGTATTTAACCATCCATTATTTTACACTTGTTGCAATTAACCACCCTTTATATTTTGTTCTACACTTAACCACCCCTTATATGTACATATGTGTATTTAATTTAACCACCCATTTTGATAAAAAACGTTATTTTCTTCGTTAACTAAAGTAAATTACATTTTGACTTTTTTAAATTTTATTACAACAAATAAAAGAATTTAGGAATAAATTGAGCTTGAAATGTCACCGTCGTTAGATTTAAGCCTACATATCATCCTTTTGAATCTCGAGTCGTCGTCTATCAACTTAGACATGATCGACTCCAAGGGATGCTCAAAGTCGTTAGAATCAGATCCAAAGCCCATGGTCTTTGCATCGGGAAAGTCATGGTTCTTCTTCGCCATTGGATAGAGGAAAATAACTATTATGGAGGAAATTAGACAAGGGTTGCAAAAATCGGCATATTAGAACTTGAAAGTGTCAATAATTGTTTTTCCTTTATTTATTTATTGTAAATAAAATTTAAAAAGAAAAGAAAAATGTAATTTACTTTACTTAACGGAGAAAATGATGTTTTTCGTTAAAATGGGTGGTTAAATGCACATAATTACAAATAAAGGGTGGTTAAGTGTAGAAAAAAATATAGAGGGTGGTTAATTGTAATAATTGTATAATAAAGGGTGGTTAAATGCAATCTCCCCTTAATAAAAACCCATTATGACAGAAGATAGAGAAAATATATTTATTGCGAATAATTTACCCGCTCACAATTAACTCTCCTGATCGGCTATTCGCTAATTAATTTGATCCCGTAGCTTGTCAAATAATCATTTTTACTAAGTAGTTGAAAACTTGAAAAGGACGGGATGCCGTGGAGTTGAATCTAATGCATTATATATATTAAGTATCTCTATCGACTAGTTCCCTCCGAGTTTGTTTATTAATCCATCCATTTCAAAATCTTTGTCCACTTGGACATTGTATATATATTAAGAAAAAAAATTTATTCCTAAATTATCTCTTTCAAATGTAGCAGGCCTCGTCCAGTGGCTCAACGAAGCATTGCCCATGGAACTCTTCCTATAGTGCAACAGATCGATGTACTCCCCTGCCCGCTGAATCACGAACTGATGTTTTTCACCATGGAACACCAATGGAATTCTTCCTACATGTCCGTCGATCTCCCTTTGGGTGGGGATGGGATTCACGACAACTATGAATTTGTATCTTTCTTCTTCTTAATATTCCTCTCTTTGTTAAAAATCATGACCATCATTAACTAATATTCAATCTCCTTTTGTTTTGGGTTATTAGACTATCCTTCACAAAAATCCGGGTTGGAAAACCTTCCAAGGAATATTACGTGCAAGTTGACACGGGCAATGACATTACGTGGTTGAGTTTCGTTGGCTATGAGATGTGTCCCTTAACAAATGACTTGGGGGTATAATTCTTTCGCCTTTGTTTTTCATCAATCATTTGAGAGGTTGTTGGCTTTTACACATTAGTTTTACAATGACTCTTGTTTCTTCATATTTAATTACATGTTGCCAGTTTTTAGGCCTTTTATAAAGCTGACACTATGTTTTGCAGATCAAGCTGACACATTTTGATCCAAAATGCTCTAATACTTCAAAAATGGTCAACTGTGATTCTGACAAGTGTTCAATGATGTATACTGGTACCTAGGAATGAAAATGGATCGGGTTATGGGTGGATGAGCCATTTCCATCACCCGATCCAAGAAAAAATGCTCCACCTAATCCATCCACCACCCATAAAATTCATCACCCACATCCACCCCGTCCATTGTCCGTTGGGTAATCGGGTGGATTAGGTCTCCACGAAATCAACCAAGATTCTAATCTAAATTTATAATTTCACATAATTATCATGTATAGACTATATAAAAGCTTACTAACTTGTAAGGTCTGATACAAATCAACAACTATAATAGTCTAATTTTAAAAAAAAAGTGCGACGCAATTGCAAAATTAAAATGTGGAAATTGGAATGCATTCTCAAATTCAAAAGAAGTATGCATTCGGGTTAAATGGGGCGGATGGGATGAATGGGTCATGGATCGGGTGACGGTTCGGATGGCTCTCCACCCAAACCCGAGCCATCTACACACCCGCATTTCATCCACCTTTATTCGGGTTTTCGTCCATATATTCGGGTCGGGTGATCGGGTAAATCGGACACCCATGTATATTTTCCATCTCTACTAGTACCTTAGATGACTGCAACGCTAACACCCTTCGTTATTACGTAGTCATGTATGGAGATAGCTCAACCTTTGGATATGTTGTTGAAAATTACTTTAACTATGCTGAAGTATCTAGAAACGTCCAAATAACATCAAGAAACACCTTTGTGGTATTTGGCTAAGTGAAACTTGGCTTCATTACAAATAATGTTGTTCAAAAGCAAATTATTGAGTGTAAATTGTATAATGGAACAATTCCGCCTTTACATTATGGAACTGATTGATATCTCTTGATTATGCTTGTGGCTAAATGATAGTTTGACATGAATTTCAATATCGTGCATACCTTTGGAACTCTTTTTGCTCATAGGCTGCTAGATTTTCATCATTTTTCTCTCTAACCATGTGTATGAGTAGTTATGGACATATGTCTAATGTATTTTGAAAGGATTCCTATGGTGTTTTTTAAGGTAATGATGTGAAATTTGTGACTTGTTTGTTATTTTCTGATATTCCACAATAAACCGTACTAGAATTATTTAAACACAAGGTTAAATGCTTTATGGTTATCCTCCTTGCCATTGACCTAGATGACCTATTTTTCGATTTTGTTGCATATATGGCCATAGTGTTGAGATTTCATTGCATCAATCAACAATACCACATTTTTTATCTCTATGATGAAAGAATGCATATTTATCTCGGCTTAATGCATATACAGGCCCTTGAACTTGCACGTTTTTGTCACTCAGGCCCCTGTACTATGAAATGTTCAATTAGGCACCCGTACTTAGCATTTTTTGTTCTATCAAACCCCTCCTCACGCGTCATGTGCCACGTGGATGCCACATCAACGCCACGTGGATGCCACGTCAATGCCACAAGCCACACCAATGCAACGTCAGCTCCACATAAATGCCATGTCAACGTTGATGTGGCATGGTTAAAAAAATATTTTAATTTAAAAAAATAAGATTTTTTTAAATAAAATATATTATGAATTTTTTTTAAAAATATTTTACAATTTTCTAAAAGTTTTTTAACAAAATCATAAAATATTTTTTAAATAAATTGTACAATATTTTTTAAAAAAATTCATAAAATTTTTTTTTTTAACAAATTCATAAAATATTTTTAAAAAAAATCATAAAATATTTTTTTAACAAAATCATAAAATATTTTTTTAACAAAATCATACAATATTTATAAAAAAAATTTCATAAAATATTTTTTTAGCAAAATCATAAAATATTTTATGAATTTTTATGAATTTGTTAAAAAAATATTTTTTTAAAAAATATTTTATAATTTTGTTAAAGAAATATTTTTTAAAAAATATTTTATGAATTATTTTAAAAAAGTATTGTACAATTTATTTAAAAAATATTTTATGATTTTGTTAAGAAACTTTTAGAAAATTGTAAAATATTTTTTAAAAAAAATTCATAAAATATTTTATTTAAAAAAATCTTATTTTTTTAACCATGCCACATCAACGTTGACGTGGCATTTATGTGGAGCTGACGTGGCATTGGTGTGGCTTGTGGCGCTGACGTGGCATCCACGTGGCGTTGATGTGGCATCCACATGGCACATGGCGCGTGAGGAGGGCTTGATAGAACAAAAAATGCTAAGTACATGTGTCTAATTGAACATTTCATAGTACAGGGACCTAAGTGATAAAAACGTGCAAGTTCGAGGGCCTGTATATGCATTAAGCCTATTTATCTCAAGATGCCTGGCAAATTCTCTTATATGCTATTGAGAATCTTCACGTCCCGTAGTTTTGTGCACTTCTATTTACAAAGTTGATTCTTTACATTAATATTGATGAATCGATCCAAAGGTATGAGGCTAAACAAAGCGGCCGCCTTTTCAAATCTACGAATGCACTTGATGGAATGATTGGGTTTGGTCAAGTAAATTCATCCATTATGTCATAGATTTCTACAACTAAAAAGATAAAAAAGTCTTTTCTCACTACTTGGATAACATTATGAGAGGAGGGATCTTTGCAATTGGAGAACTTGTAAAGTCAAAGCTAATAACAATCCCATTAATTGGTTTCAAAAAAGTATGTGGTTTATCTTCTTTTTATATGCATAATCTTCTTATGACTTGTTAAATACCATCTTAACTGTAGAATGTTTTCGTAATGAAATTATATTTTCTTCCACCCTTATTAGAGAATCATATGTTGCTTCCGTGAAGAATGTAGAGGTGGCAGATACAATTATGCAAGTATTTTTAGACACGAAGGCATTATTTGATAGCGGCACAACTTTGCTCTATTCTCAAATGAACTTCATCAATGGCTTACATATAAAGTATGTGATGTTTCTTTGAGTCTTGTCTTTGATGTTTTCTATTTGATGACGAACATAACTTTTGTTCCAATTTGTCTAAATCTTTTGGATGTTTAGATAACTTTTGTTCCATTTATATTGTTTCTCAAAAAGTGACTTAAGGGTATGATTCTTTCAATTTCATTTTTTTTGTATGTATGTAAATCTTGTACAAAGATCTAGACTTTAGCAGGATGAATCTAAATCTATGTATGCAGTGATATCTCAATTTCAAACGGGAGGGAACACTAAATGCTGCGAATGCCAACAATGTAGTGAATTCTTCGTTCAACAATCAACGGGGAAATCATTTTTGACAACATAAACTGTTTGATTTTCTCTCAAAATCCAAGACGTGTTTCCCTTTCACTATGTTTCAATCCATGTAACCATGGATCTAACCAGATATATGATACTAGGATTTTGGATATGCCAATCGGTCCTTGGTTCGGATGTATCTGACAATTTTTTGTTCAATGTTGTGCTTGAATTCAAAGGATATTTTTCACAACCAACATATTTTTTTTATTTGCGCACTCCAATTCAATAAAATTCGCATCTACAAGCTCTTAAGGAAGTCAGTGGCAATGATCCCCAAGATTACGGTGAAGATCAATGCAATAATGTAGGCTCCTATATTCTTGAAAATCTATGGTAAGGTCATAGGCTGTGTTTGGTTATATGAGTTTTTTAACTAGTTGTAGTTAAAAATGTAGTGGTAGTTAGATAACTAGATAAAAATGGGTTGTTGTGTATAGAAAACACTAAACTTGGTTTGGTTATCAAACTTGTGAAAAACTAAATAAAATGTGTGTGTGTTTGCACATTTGACCTTGTGTGTTATTGGGTAGATTTAAGAAAAGAGACATATGAACTAGAAGAAACTCTCTATAACCTTGAATTTTGGAGTTTCTCCTTTAAACTAGTTTTTAAACTTAGGGATTTTCCTTTTGGTGCTCCTAAGGTTTAGACTTTTCCTCTTGGTGCCCACAAAAAAAAAGTATTCCTTTTGGTAACCCCAAGGTATTATAAAAGTCCTAAACGTAACCTAAAGAAGACCTAAACTGCAGTTCCATCCACTTTACACAAATCTCCGTTAACTATTACAAAGATAAAAATAAAAATTAATTTTATTCCCTTTTTTTTTAACCTAAACCCCAATTCACTATGTGAACAAACCAGGACCTCCCGTTCACCATTGTCAGTATTGTAAAGAGAGACTTCTCATCCATGTTCACCATTGTCACGCTCTGGAGATGTTGCAGAGCCCTCTCGATCTCGCCGGGGTAAGTGAGGGAACGCGCCACTATGCGAAGAAGATGGTGGGTTGCTCTGCTCTTGCCGGCGCCGGCGACAGCTACCATCTTCTTCTTAGAGGCCTTGGAGGCGGAGCTAGGTTTAATGTCGGAGAAGACGGGGACGATTGTCATGGCGGAGGAGTTTAGGGTTTCGGAGGTGGTGGCGTCCTCGGAGCTCGAAGCGGCGAAATTGGAGCCGGCGTCGGCGAGGGCGGAGGGGGGATTGGAGGAGAGCTTCCTGACTTTGCGAGGGCGTAAATACGAGCTTTGTTGACGGGGAAGGGTTCTGGTGTAGGGCATTGGGCAATTCGAGGGTGGGGGTGATGTCGGGGGAGGAGGAGACGATGGCACAAGCGACGGAGTCTTCGATTTCCGGCTTGAGATGCGATTGGGGCTGAATGAGGGGATCTGGATGGGATTGCAATTGGGATTGGATTTGATCGGACATGGTGAATTGGGCGGCGGCCGGGCTAATGCTGGTGGATTTGACGGCGGCGGGCGTTGTCCCGCCGGCGGATGTGGTGCTGCCGGAGGAGGCGTTCATGGGAAACCTGGGTTTCTGTACTCGATAAGGGATTTGAGTGACGAGGGAGGGTAATTGAGAATGGAGAGAGGGTAATTCATTTTTATTTTTATCTTTTAAAGAGTAGTTAACGGAAGTTTGTATAAAGTGGATGGAATTGGAGTGTAAGTGTAATTTAGGTTACGTTTAGGATTTTTTCAATACCTTGGGGCTACCAAAAGGAATACTTTTTTTTTGTGGGCACCAAGAGGAAAAGTCTAAACCTCAAGGGCACCAAAAGAAAAATCCCTTAAACTTAAAACTAGTGCTTTTGGCTTTACCAAACAAAGTTTCTTCCTTTTATATAACTTGAACTAGTTAGGCAATTAGTTTATTTGGGTTAACAAACACAGCAATAAATTCAGTTCACGACGAAGGAGTCGGTGGGTGGTGATGGATGCACATTGTAAAGATGAGAAGTCGAGAGATGAAAGAATGTCAAGGCTACAAGTGAAGATGTCGAGGGAGCTGAGGAGGAGAAGACTTTCCGTTGGTCCTGTAATGGCTTCATCTTGTCGTTGTTCCAGCAATGGAAGCTTCTCCCCGAAGAGAAGAAGATGAAGACCGCCACGATCCTACAAGAGGCTCACTGCTACATCATGTTCCTGCAGGCACATATCCAGGCTCTCAGCTCCATGCCGGCAAGATCGGCGTACTATGCCACGTCGGCGTTGGTTCCGAACGACGGATGTGGCCGGCTGGGGAGGTTGAGCATGCAGGAGTTGTTGTAGGTGGTAATGAGCGGAGGATCATTCAACCCCCACTTGTAGTGCGAATTTTATTGAATTGGAGTGCGCAAATAAAAAATACACGTGTTGATTGTGAAAAATATCCTTTGAATTTATGCAGGACGTTAAACAACAAATGGCCAAACACATCCAAACCAAGGACATATTGACATATCCAAAATCCTAGTATCATATATCTGGTCAAACACATCCAAACCAAGGACGGATTAACACCCTCTACCTACTACGAGAGTATTACCGCCAGTAATTTCATATTAGCCTAATCAAAAACTACTTAGGCTTTTAAAACAAACACCACGATCATGGAAACGCAAGACGCTACTTTCACGAGCATATAAAAAAGGATTAACCTAGAAGGCGATGTCGAAAGAGAAATATATACAGACTAGTGCCTCAAAGAAGACTTTTAAGAAAAGACAAACTTGGACTAGTTACAATCATGCAAAAAGCAGGCAGATCAGACTTTTATTAGAGTTTGTGCACACCCCGACCTCTTTTCAAAAGTATTTTTATATGATCTGCTTCCCAAAATGCTATTTACCTTCATCTTTTGACAAGTTAGTCTTCTAGACCAACACCTTGGATTCTTACAAGCCGTCAACCGGTTCGTGAAAAGAAAAAGAAGAAAGCGGACAATTTAGTCTTATGAAAGAGTAAGCAAGTGGAACACAGATAAGATTCATAAAGTTATAATCCAAAAAGATGGTATCAAACATTATCAATACTTCAGCTTTTAGCACCTCTTCCTAAAAGATAAGATAGATAAACTAAACGACAAAATGTTGTTCAACGGCTTGAGAAAGACGCAAGAAAATCTGTTGGGATTCTTTATTCACATCAATACATAAACATCCGTTGAGCAATTAGCTCAAACTCACCATTCTGGTATTTTAATTACGTGCATAACGCACTTTTCTTGCATTAGTTTCAACCAATGCATTCAGTTTGATAACTTTTAATCGACTCGGACCATTGCTGAGATCACAAGGATATTGAATCCTTGATCAAATCACAAGTACGTAGCGTTAATGCACTTAGCTAGAGTGCGTCACCCCTCAAGAGTAGAGTGGGCAGAGTCATGACTCGAGTACCGATGTATAGGGACATACAATCTTTTATAGAGATTTTATTAGAGGCTCAACTTCCATCCCTGAAACTATTCTAATATATATCAATGTCTCAATCGATGTCTCAATCGAGACATATCTACATACAAACTATTCTAATCCATAACAATGTCTCAGATGAGACATATTTACACATAAGGTCTCACATTAACGGACCTAAGATACAGTTCTATCGCAATAGTGAATATATAAAACAACAAGGTCATTAATTCTAACAACCTAGTTCTTTTTATTTGTCACATAAATCATTCCCAACGAATAAGATTAAACGAAATTGGATTCTAGTTATTCCCCGGGCCTTGACCAGGAACGTGTTAAATAAAAATGATAATATTAGTTGAGAAAGAGTCATGTAGGAAGCTTTCTTAGTGTAGGAATTAGGAATAGATCTCCACCGTCCATCTCTCTATCAAAATTAACGCGTTAATTCTAGAAAAAAAGAAAACAAAACCATTCCTCGTCTTCTCCGCTCAAATCGAAGACGCATCAATCTTCCCCTCCCCAAATCCTCCTCCGCTCAGATCGAAGACGAGAGCCTCCAGACGATGTGCCAGAAGATCGTCAAGGCAGACTACGAGTTCCGGCCTGGATTCCCTCACGGAGCCAGAAAGCTCATCGGGAAGATGCTTACGCCAGATCTGAGCAGGCGGATCTCGATCGAAGCCCTGAAACGCGATCCCTGGTTCCTGCGAGGCACCAATCGGTCGATTAGCATGGCGATTCTATCAGAGGTGGCAGGAATTGGAAGCAATAGCGGCCGGTATCAAAATCCGCTGTCGCCGGCGACGGCTATGGCGGAAACTGTGGTTGTGGCTCCGATTGCAAGTGCGGAAACGGCTGCGGAGGGTAAGTTTTCTCCCTTTCTCGTCTACTGCTCACAAATTTGTCCAATTCTTCCTCGATTTTGCTCTTGAGCATATATGGATGCAAATTGCTCTGAAATTACTTCAGATTTTGAATTTTGCTGTTGCACGGTTTTTGTCCAACTATTCCTCGAATTATTCTCTGATTATTTAAAAATCGTATGATTCTGAGGAGATTGTGTTGATAGTTTGATGACTGTTTTGCTCTAGCTCTGAATTTGCTTCTGATTCGCTGTTTTGGCCTATTTTTCCTCGAGTTTTGGTCTTGATTATGATTCTGCTATATTTTCGTTCTCTCTGGATGCGAATTTGGTCTATAGTCGCGGAAAATTAGTTGATGTTTGATGATCTGGCTTTGAATAAGCTTCCGAATTTGAATTTTGGCAGTTGCAAGATGAACACCGGCTTCCACTCTTGAATTTATCTGCTTTGAGTTTCCTTCTTCTCACCGGAATTGCGAGAATGGCAGGACGCGTGCAGAGGACGATGAGTAAGGCGCCGATCGTGCTTCCTCGCAGGCTGATTTGGCTAGGGTTTGTGGTCTCGCTCTTGCTCTTCATCGGCGTTCTCTTGAAGATGAATTCAGATCCGGAGAATTCGGAGCGACGGCGCTCGGTTTCGAGGGGCTCCGAAGATTGCGTTCGTGTTCCTCGCTCGCCGTGATCTCCCGATTGATTTTCTTTGGATTTGGAATTTGTATGTTGTTCTTTGGATTTTTTGAATTGTGAATCAGTAACTTCAAATGGATTGTGTTGATTTTGATCTAGCTTTATCTTGTTTTACTCCTAATCCACGTGCACTCAACCTTTTAGTTCTTCTTGGTGTGTTTTGGTGTCCTTGGTTCTTGCTAATGAAGGAGATGTGTCATGTGAGTAGTCAATGCACAATCGACGATCGTGATTGCACAATCCTCGGTCGTCATTGCACAATCGACGACCGTGATTACACAATCGACGATTGTGCATCGATCGTGATTGCACAATCCTCGATCGTGATTGCACAATCCTCGATCGTGATTGCACAATCCACGATCTAGTTCACTCTAGTAGTGTAAAGCGGTTCCGATTTAGCTATGTTCTTGTGTGTTACTGCTAAATTGGAAGTGAAATGCAATAACTTTTAGCTCGGTGATCTGTTCGAGGCGTGTGAGGAGTCGTATCGAAGGTCTCGATGTAAGCCACGAGGTGGAGTCTTGGGTTCGCGGTTTCCGGCCCGGCATAAGACCAGAATCTAGGGGAAGCAGACAGGCGTCGAGGAGTCCGGGGAGAAAAGGGGCGTAACTTTGCGCTCGGTTATCGGAACGGGGCGTATTTTATGTCATTTCAAAGGTCTCTTCGAGACGGGACTATAGTCTGGCCCAAAGGGCTTGTGTGTTGGGGGTTCTCGAAAAAAAAGCCGTTTAAGCCTTCAAAACCGCGTTTGAGTGTCCCAATCCGCGTAGTTAGGTCCCGTTTAGGAGCTTTCATGCATTTGGGCTCGTCATGGCTCATTTTGTAGGTCCGTGTGGTGAATAGACACTGTAGTTCCCGTCGAGACCTTCGAAATGAGTGGTCATAGTAGAGTTGAACAAATTGACATGGATTTGACTCCTTCCAATGAAAAGAACTATTTTGTTAGTCGTTATGGCTAGAAATTTGACCATTGAGTTGCATAAACTTGACCATTGAGTTGCACAAATTTGACCATTGAGTTGCACAAATATTGACGAACAAATTGACCATAGAATTCAACACATTGGCAATAGAGTTGAACAAATATGAATGAACAAATTGACCATTGAGTTGCACAAACTTGGTCATTGAGTTGCACAAATTTGACCATTGAGTTGCACAAATATTGATGAACAAATTGACCATAGAATTCAACACATTGGCAATAGAGCTGAACAAATATGAATGAACAAATTGACCATTGAGTTGCACAAACTTGACCATTGAGTTGCACAAATTTGACCATTGAGTTGCACAAATATTGACGAACAAATTGACCATAGAATTCAACACATTGGCAATAGAGTTGAACAAATATGAATGAACAAATTGACCATTGAGTTGCACAAACTTGGCCATTGAGTTGCACAAATTTGACCATTGAGTTGCACAAATATTGACCATTAAGTTACCATTGAGTTGCACAAATTTGACAAATGAGTTGCACAAATATGACCATTGAGTTGCACAAATTTGACCATTGAGTTGCACGAAAAAAAAAACAAAAAAAAAACGAAAAAAAAAACGAAAAAAAAAACGAAAAAAAATCGGGGAAAAAACGGAAAAACACGAATTATTCACGTATAATACGCGAATAATACGCGTATTATAAGCGAATAATTCGCGAATAATACGCGTATTATTCGGCCGTGTGAGTATTTATGCTTGTTTTCCCCCTGCGTGATGAACGGCCGAGATTCATTCCTATTTCCTACCGTAATAATCATTCCTATCGGATCCGGACCCATATTAGTTTATATACAGTATATGTATTATAACAAAAATAGTAAAAAGTTATAATTGAATTGAAGAGGAATTTCAAGCGCAATTCATACAAATGTTTGATTGCTTTGTATGTTTAGTTTCTATTGATACTTGATGCTCTTTGCCATTGCTAAATCGAGTCTATAAGATCTTCTAGAACGTTTAATGATAAGGTTTGATAGGACCGATCGATTCTATTGACTAGACAAGGTTCGGAGTTTGGTTTAAGATTTCATGCAATTGAGTCTTATAATAGCACAATAAATTAATCAACGGTGAAAAGGGGAATGATGATATATAATCAATGATCAATGACCAATTCAATAACGGATACAAGTTGATTGGATGTTTCTCTCTATTTGATTCTCCAATAACTTTGTTTGCTTTGTTTTTAGTTATAGTTAAGTTTTTTAGATAATCTTCCTAATTCCTCCCCCCCCCTACATTAGTATTACCAAATAAATTAAATACAAGGAATTTGGGTCTCTGTGGGATCGACTTTTACTTTCACTATAATTGCTTTTGAAAGTTAGGATTTTCTTTGACAACGCTTTTACCACGACGTAAAAGTGTTCGTCAACGAGCCGAACAATGCTATCTCTGCTCGAACCCAAAAAAGGAAACTCATTGGTTTGGAGAGCATTCAAAGCATTCATTTAATCAAAGGTGATCAAAGTTTAAAGCATAATCCTTGAGCATCAAATTATCAATAGTAAATTAG
This sequence comes from Polygonum maritimum, assembly GCA_963924305.1. NCBI lineage: Eukaryota > Viridiplantae > Streptophyta > Magnoliopsida > Caryophyllales > Polygonaceae > Polygonum > Polygonum maritimum. The sequence goes on from OZ002734.1 coordinate 29,051,071, forward strand.
TAATATAAGTAGATTATTTGAAATAAGATCTATTGCAAAAAACTCAATGGTGAAAGTTTTTCCTCTTCAACTAACTTGTTGGAAGGAGTCTATGATGAATCATATCTTTCACCTTTGTTTGTTAATTATTCCATTGTTTAAGGAAATGTCTTCGTACAGTTGCTCGTCTGAAATGTCTGATTCGAATATTGTTCCTACACAATCGATTTATGCAAGGTTTAATTAGGCTTGTTCATTGGTTCGGTTAAACCGAAGAAAACCGAAAACCAAACCGAACCAAACCGATCCAAACCGAACCGAGCTTGTTCGGTTCGGTTTTCGGCTTATGTTTTATCTTAGTTTGGTTTTCGGTTTGGTTCGGTTCGGTTTTCGGTTCGGTTAAACCGAACTGGTTTATATAAAAAATTTAAATTTAAATATTCATTATTCAATATAGAAAATATCAAAATAGGTTTTTAATTGGTTTTCTTTGGTTTTGTTTGGTTCGAGTATTATTTGGATTTTGGTTTACCTTCTCCAAAAAAAATCGCATTTTAATCCATCGGTTTATTCGGTTCATAACCGAACCAAACCGAAACCGAACCGAACCGCGGTAGATCGGTTTGGTTTTCGGTTCGTATATTTCCGATGTTCGGTTTTCGGTTCGGTTCGGTTTTATGCGATTCGGTTGGGTTCTGAACCGATGAACAACCCTAAAACCAAACCGATGTTGGTATGTTTCCGATGTTTCCGATGAACAACCCTAAAACCATCGGAAGGAGTCTATTTCCGATGTTTTGTAAAGGCAGCTTGATGAGTATGATGTTTACTACCATACCAACATATAGTTAACATCATACTCATAAAGCTGCCTTTACAAAACACAAGTTGGCGAAGACCTCGTGGTTTCTAAATTGCAGTTAATTCACAATTGGTATATTAATTTCACATTTACACTGACTTCAAGTTAGCTTGGGATATGGAATTCCATGGTGTTTATTTGGAGCTAATCCAATGTTTATCTGACTGTTTTCCGAATAAATTCCGTCGCCGACTGTTGAGCAAAAATGTACACAAAATTGCAAAACATATAATAATTATTTTTATTTTTAGTTCGACCCTCTCTTTTGATTAAAAGCAATATCGATACAAAATATTTAATGTGTTTGTGATTTGGGCTGCACCCAATTTTGTGGGTTGCCTACGTATCTCTTTTCTAGAGAATCAAGCCTTACGTAGTTCAGAATTATTTGTTTGTTTATTTTGGTTTTATGTTTGATTTCCACACATCAGCGGAATAAACCCGAACCCACCTTCTAGAAAGGGTTGCTCAGACTCAAACCAACCATCATTTGTGCGGTGTAAATAAGATTAAACCCACCTTCTAGGAAGGGTTGTATAATCTCTTCACTATCAAACATAAGGCTTAAGGGTTTATTGTTTTTAATTTAATTTGTGACTGAATACGACACATTTATATTTTTATGTCGTATTTCCTACGTATCCATTTATATGATATGGATTCAAGTCAAACGTAGTTCTAGGACATATATTTGATTTTCGATTCGCGACTAAACTTGATATATATATATATATATGATCAATATCAAGTTTCCTACGTAGTTCATGAAGAACATCAAGTCTTTACGTAGTTCTTTAGAAAACGTTAATTTAAATTAGAGTGTGATTGAACTCGATGACACATTGTCATATATTGAGTTTCCTACGTAGCCTTTATTAGGCATCAAATCAACACGTAGTTCTTTAGGACCTATTAAAATTTAATTTAAGGTCGTGATTGAATTTAATGCATATAAAGTTACGTTAAATTTCCTACGTACCCGTATGTAATGGGATCAAATCATACGTAGTTCTAATATTAAACTTAAATTTATTTCATTTAAGATTTGCGACTGAACTTGATATATTTAATTTGTATCAAGTTTCCTACGTAGTTCATAGAAGAACATCAAGTCCTTACGTAGTTCTTAAACATATAATTTTGATTTTTGATTTTGGGTTGTGATTGAACTCAATGGACACATGTACATTGTCTTATATTGAGTCTCCTACGTAGCCTTTATTAGACATCAAATCATCACGTAGTTCTAAACGGAACTTAATTTTAGTTCATTTAAGATTTGCGACTGAACTTGATATATTTAATTTGTATCAAGTTTCCTACGTAGTTCATAGAAGAACATCAAGTCTGTACGTAGTTCTAAATTATAATGTCGACCTTTGATTTTGGGTCGTGATTGAACTCAATGGGCACATTGTCTTATATTGAGTTTCCTACGTAGCCTTTATTAGGCATCAAATCAATACGTAGTTCTAAATAGAAACATTAATTTAAGGTTTGCGACTGAACTTGATATATTAAGTTTGTATCAAGTTTCCTACGTAGTTCATAAAGAACATCAAGTCTTTACGTAGTTCTTTTGAGAGATATTAATTTAATTTAGAGTGTGATTGAACTTGACGAGTCTTAACTAACTTTATGTCAAGTGTCCTACATACCCTTTTTAAGAAGGGATCAAATCACTTGTAGTTCCTATTAAACTTAACTTTATTTTTGATCTTAATTTACGATCATGATCAATAATTTTGATCAATATTTTATGAGTGTTCCCTTACTGGGTCATCTTTTTAATTATCTTGTATTAGTGTTTTTTAGCAAACACATATATGCATACGTAATTTATATGACACATGCATATTTTATTTAAGAATTTTTATCACGTGTATGTTTTACGTGTTCGAGCCTAAATTGGGCCCTAGTTAATTAAGCCCGTCAATAGGTCGGCTCTTTTTCAAAGTTAATCAAACAAACCCAAAATAGGTTTTGGATCATCACTTGGATAGACAGACAAAGCAGCCGTCATGTAGGTTATATAAATTAATCTGATTTATCAGACTTTTCTTAACTTTTTTTTTTGGTTGAGGCAGACTTTTCTTAACTTATGTACATTTAGTACTACATAATATATATGAGTATCATTATATCTTTGGGGTTTTATTTATTTTATTTCCCCCAGATTTTTTAAACAAAACCTACACCTTCTCAAAATCAAATTTACGTAGGCTCTTGACTTGGTTCTTTAAAATAAATCAACCAATTTACAGGCCTTAGTCTCATCGATTTTCTTCTTTCATTATCATGAATTCTTTTTGATCAACTTTTAATCCATGTATTGCTTTATTTAGAGGTTTATTTTCACACTCTAAATCCACCGTAACTCTTATCATTGAAGATGACGATCCAATTTTTTACATGTTTGAGTGCGTGGACATTTGGCCAAATTAAGTAATCATGTTGCATGTATCATGTGTCCACTTAATCATGAAACTCCATGCTTTTTTATTTATTTTTTTGCAGTATAGCCGATCAAGTACTGCAATTAATTAATTGAGCCTTCAAGTAATTACTTGGCATGACGATCGTCATATGATAAGAAAATTTCCGGAACAATTTTGACATTATAACGGTTCGGAAAAATCCCGCATGATTTTTATAGTGCGAGGACTCAGGAGTAACTACTCCAAACCCGTTAATTGTCCCATATGGAGACTCAGAAGTAATTACTTCCAAGTCAACTACAAATTCAAAGATAGCATAGAGATCCAAAAATAATTACTCTGAATCAACTATGATCATTCACATGATATAGGGGCGCGAAAGTAATTTCACCCAAGTCATGATAATTATTGCATCAATGTTGGATCACGATCATTGTTTGGCCTCTTCCATGTAGGAGTCCTTTGTGATCGTCTTCCCTCTCCCATATTACCATATATATTGAACAGATGGAAAAGCGGTGAACTTTCCTCTCTGCATGGAAATTTTGTGAGATGAATCCCATTTGCCTTTCTTTTGATGTACCCATCTGATCACAAAAAAAAGAAAACCATAATATGTAATTTGGAGGGGGAGAGAGTGCACAAAGATAGGTTCATTGCCTATCAAATTGTTTGTGCAATTTTGATCCCGTAATGGTAGTTTTCTTGTTTGTGTATTGACTACCCCCTTCTTCAAGTGGTAGTTTTCCCTCCCTTTTGGTGCCGATCAAGCACGAGAAAAAAAACCCCGAACTTCCCCTCCATACCCATATATATATTGATGGAGATAAAGTGCGGTTACTTTGTGGCTAAAGGAAGAGGGGTAGTTTTGTTTAAGTAACTACCCTTAATTAAAATCCACCGGCCCACTAAATATTTTCTTCATTTTTGTTTGTCTAAGAAAAATAAGTGAGTCGGTTGAGCAGCCCATTTATATTTTGATTACTTTGACCCATGCAAACCAAGAACACCTTTTGGGCTTTTGTATTTAGTTAATTTGGCAATTAGTACCAAGATTGGAGAGATAATGATTATGGATGGACGGGAGAAAATCCAACCCCTCTCCATTTCTTTCTTTTAATCTTATATGTATACTAGCTTAACCTGTCGTGCCATGCACGACTATTTCACTTAAAAATATTAAGATTAAATTAAATATTTATATGGAAAATATATTATAAGTCTTATTGTATGGACATGCTTTTTTATCTTCTATAAAGAGTGATATTGTTTTTGAAATTCTTATAACCCAAAATATATATTTATATATAAGACATTATTTTTTCACTCATTTGTTTATTTTTATAAATAAGTAAAAGTTTTTAAGAAGGATGTACGTTATCAAGATATAAATGGAATTATTATTTGGATAAAAAATCAAGTTTGCTATCAAGATATAAAAAAAAGCAAATATAGTGGGTAAAAAAATATAGTTGATCATGTAAATATAGAAAAATAAATTAAGCTTAAAAATGCTAAATTTATTTAAGTAAATCAAATAATAAACTGAAAAAATTAGTTTTTCTATTATAAAATAGTTTAACAATTTTAGTTTAAAAATTCTAAATTTATTTGAGTAAATAAAATAAATTAGTTCATAGTAATTATATTTCGAAAATTCAAAATATTTATTAGAATCATGTTTTTAAATCAAGTGATACATTAGAAAAGATAGAATATCTTACCAAAATTCAAAATTTTGAATATATCTTTTACATAAATAGATAATATATAACTTAATCAAGTTAATTGAAAGACCACAACTAAAAACTATTTTTTTCATCAAGTATACGGTGAGTCCAGAATCAATTTTAGAAAAGATAAGTGATATATTAAAAAGATAGAATATCTTACCAACTTCGAAAATTTGATCATATCTTTTGCATAAATAGTTAATAAGAAATTTAATTAGATTAATTGACATAACATAAATAGAAGCTATTTTTTTTAAATAAGAAATATAATTATATTGTATAAGAATATCTCTCATAAATATAATTAGTTTTGATATGTTATACAAAACTAATTGAAAATTACTCTATAATATTTAAATGCTTATATATTATACATGATAGGATAAAATATAGAGTTATTGATAGAGTTATACGTATATTTTTATAATACAGAGTTTTTGGTAATTATACGTGATAGAGTTATTCGAATATCCTACATGATAGTTACTACTTTTTATAATAAAATATAGTTAGATTTCATATATCATACGTGATAGAGTTATTCGTATATACATGATAGAATATCTTTAGCAAAATTATGGTCGTTAATTAAAAGGCTTTAAAAATTATTTTGGTTAAATATCTGGTGGGGCCAAAATCAACGTGGTGGCTCGAAAACGGTCGGTATTGATTGATTAGTTTGGGTAGGAAGTTATTTAGATAACTACCAATTACCACCACTAATTAATTTCTTTTAATTTTATTTTTCTTTTTAATTGTTGTTTGGGCCAAATTGTAATTCTCCCAAATCAATCTCAATTTGGGCCCAAATTATACGGAATGACATATTTATCAATTTTGATATCATCTTTGCATTTAACTTAAAACAGATTAACCAAATTTAATATTTTGGTTAATTTTTAAATATTTTAAACAAAATCTCGATTTAACATAAATTTGTGAAATTTTGCCCGCAAACACCGACTCCCTCGCTAAGTTCGATTTTTCCTTCTCTTGGTCTGCACTTTTTTTTTTCCGATATAACATGGTCTTCACTTTTTGGATAAGCCATTTAATAGGCTTTGTTTAGATGACTTTATACTTAAGTCTTGCTATACTTCCTTCAAAAATGATATTTTCTCCAAAAACTACTCTCAAAAGCATTAAAATAAAATACAATCCTATTATTTTTAATTTTTCCAAAACAAATAAAAACTATGTTCTCTCCAAAATTTACTTTGTTCCAAAACTATGTTCTCAGAGTAGCAAGGCTTAAATCATTTCCTTGAATAATTTGCTTGTACCTTGGCCCTTTCTCGACAAAAAAAGAAAAGTATATTTGGCATATAGTAATTTTTACACATAGGGTATAGGGATAATCTGGTACTTAGGTATTAACTACACAGATGGTACGGTAGATCAAAAAGAAGCAAATTCAACGTACTATCTTTTCTTGAAGGGCAAGTTGTTGAGAATATCTTGGAAGGTGGCCGGGCGACAGGGAATCTGGAGGACGCCCTCTTGGTCGTAACCGAACTCCTCGGCCGACATCTCGAGGAGGGCGACGATGGAGGGGTGAGCCACGAACTGGGTCGGGATCAAGAACCGCTCCCACTCGCCTCCGGCACCCACCATCACGGGAACATACCCCTTTCGACTCTCCGTCTCACGGGAACCGAGCCTCACGTATCGAGGAGAGGAAGTGATGCTCGCCGTCGCCTTGTTCATTGTACGTACTCAATCATAGGTGCGTTGTGGGCATGTATGTATATGCATATATAAGGAACTAGGAACATGATCGAAGAGGGTATATTGGGAAGTATAGGTGGAGAATGTGGGTAGAGTTGGGGCTGATAATGGGTGAGAATAATTGAAGATTTTGGGTCTTACGACTTGTAGAGATATGGGGCGTGGATGTGGACATTATGGATGCAAAACGGAAGTCAAAAAATCAGCTATCTTTTTCTTGGTTTTTAGTCTGGTTTAATCGGGTAAAGTCGCTCTATATTAGGATTAGAGATGATTAATTATGCTGATCATAAAAAAGAGATGATTAATTATATTATAGTGTAGTTCATTTAGTAAGCGAGCTTAGTTAGCTTTAAGTATCGGACATGGGATCTAGTACCACACTCTTACTATCTTGTCACTTGTTTTTTTGGTAGAAGTGGTGGTATGGTCATTTTTACTCATTTACTTGGATGTACATGAAGTTTGATCTCTACTACGCACCCGTTAGTTAAGGGCATGGTCAATCTACAAAAGTTTGATCTCTTCTAAAAGCATCGCCAATAGAGAAAATGAGGGATTTAGGGGATTATAGCTCATTTGTTTACCCGGAAAAAAAATACACTTCATTCTCTAAATGTAGGAGATTCCCCAAAATGCATTTATGGTAATAATTCCTTTTCTTCAAAATGCATATATGCTAATACTAGAAGGTTTATATAAATTGAGTGTAAATTTTAGGTTTTCCCTTCAGTGTTAAATATATAATGCAAATTAATCATACATATTATAAAATATATAGTTTTAATTAACATAGCTTCTCGTGAATGCATGAACTTTTTGCTCACATAAGTCGTAATTTTATTAGTTTATGTGTATATAAGTCATAAATATTTTAGTCGATCAGTACCGACCCTAAAACCATTAAATAATAATATATAGTCTTTTCAACACCTAATTGTGAATGCATAATTTTGTATTTCCTATTTACATTATGATTCTTTAGTATAATTACTTCGTTATTATTTGAATTAAAAAAATAAGTATTTTTAAAGTAAGATTGTATTATATCTTCATTTCTTTTAGTTAAATAAAAATAATAATTAATAGACATTGAAGTCTTCAAAATAGATAAGAGTTTGGACTTAAATAATAAATGTTATATTCTGCAAAATGGAGAAGCTGTTGGAGTTGAAGTAGAAAAAATTTGGAGAAAATAGCTTTTGCTTCTCCTTTTTGAAAATCTTTTAGCACATCTATTGAGGATGCTCTAAGTGTGTCTACGAGTCATATATATAGGAAGGTCAATCTAAGAATATTTTTTTAACAAGGTAGATGGTCCGTTTTATAGCACGAGATTTTATTGATTAGTTTTTGTATTATCTAAGAGAATTAATTTATACCTATTTCATATAGTATTTGTCCATATAATGTGTATAATGTTTTTCGCATGTTAAGGTTTTTTTTTGAGAAACGCATGTTAATGTTATATATATAGGCAATGCACTTGAGTTATTATCTTCTACAATAAGGTTTTTTTTTTGTGAACAAACACTTTTTAAATTAGCAAAACTTTACTAGATATAGTTGGTTTGACAACGATCTTCGTAATTAAAGGATGATGACCATTGATATCATTTACTACAATTTAATTATTTTTGTAGAATAATAGTCATTATTATCATTAATGTCAATTTTAAGTACCAATATGTGTGTTTTTTTCCTTTTCTTTTTGTATGAATTTAATTAAATCCCGTGTCAAAAATAGTTTTGCTTGAATTTAATAAAAAAAAATTGTAAAAAAAACGATTACTTTTAACTTTTCAAGTACTTCCTCTACAAGTTTCTCCAAAATGGGAAACAACAACCAGATTCTCCAAAAAAAGTTTACTCCAACTGTAACGGTTTATCCATTTTGGAGAACTATTATGAAGAATTTTGTATTCATTTGCTTTGAAAAAAAAGAAAAATAAATAAATAACTAAAGTATATAATTCACAATTTAGAGATATCCCCTAATTTAGAGAAACATATCGAGATAGAGATGCTACACATGCTCTAAGTTGATATATTTATGATACTTTTAGATTGCACCATAATTTTTTCCGTAATATATGTAGATAGATGTGTTGGGATGGTAATTGATCCCAATAACGATCCCAGTTAGTTTTAATGATGATTGAACACTTGTAAAGTGAAGTGCTCGCTAATTCCTGATAGTATCACCATGAGATCAACGCAAAGGCCTGAAGCTATTTATGGATGGTTGGATCAATGCGTGAAGCTGTGTGCTATATATGGAAACATGTGTGGATGGATCGGTTGAAGCAAATAATGTGTCTTATGAAGATATTGGAGATATGTTAGTTTGTGGAAGATTTATCTTGTTTTCCAAGATAAGATAAACTCTGATTTGGTTTATATTTATATTTTTAGATAGAATATTTCTAGCTATTAGTATAAATAGGAACCGATGTATTAGGTTACATTTAACCAACCTTAGAGAGTGAATTGTTGCGTGCCATTGAAGAGGAAGAACACACGGTGACCTTAGTCGAGTTGGGTACGAGATTAAGGGTGTAGGTCAATTTGTTCTTGCGAGTTGGTAAAGGCATCCGACACAGAGGGATCGAGATCCTGGTTCTAGGAGTTGTGTACACCTAGGGATCGAGATCTACATTTGTAAGTTTGCTTCTGATTAATAAAAAAACAAGTTGATTTGGAAATCGGATCTGTTCATCTTTTACTTGTTTGAATTACTTTAATTTCGCTGCCAGTTCGTTGATCCCTCTGGAGGTTCAACGTCTGTATTCTTACGTATAAATCCTACAAGATGAATCGGTCTTGACCCAAACATATATGAAAAATGGATTGTTACTTGGATAGTACTCCGTATTTGAAAATTAAAATCTTATCATTGACCATATATATAATTGAGTACTTGTTACTTTGTTATTCGTCTAAAGGCTTGTAGTTGTTGTAGGTACTAACTTAACTAGGGGCATTTGCTTTTGAACTTTGAATGGTCATGGTAAACCATGTCCGTTGAAGACTACTCAGCATGGAGCTGTTCGACAAAGACATAATCAACGCTAGCGGCCTCTGTAGATGTCAGATTGTCAATTAAGGGAATTGATGATTTCCATCACTAAATTTACGACCTTTTATTTTACACACTTTTTTTAGCTATCTACTGTATACCACACTATTGTCAAAATTGTCATGCAATCACGTTCGTGGACCAAAATATATATGAATCAAAACCCTCTAAATAAATATTACCCCACCGAAGTTACATTCTGTGTATTTTATGCTACCACGTACGCTGTACAAACCTCCACGTCAACACGTTACATCGAAATTATAAACCCGATTTAATTAATCCAAGATCGAATTTAAATCCGAGTTTATTTTTTACTCGGTAATGTACAACTCAAATCCGAACATATTGACTTATATATGTATTTTAATTTTTTATAGGTTAAATTATGAAAGCTAATATTTAAATTAATTATATAAAAATATATTTTATCTAAAATGAAAGTTATTTTAATAATTTAAATAAAAATTATATTGTCTTAAGATAACATAAAAAAAAATTATTGTATTCAACATTGATGATATGACGAAAATTTTGACAAAGAATTAGGTTTTGCTTTATACTGTATTATAGTAGACGAAAAGCATGACATCCACACCACCACTTTATATGAGGCAGATAATATGGTGTGAATAAAATTTTTACCCAAAATATTTTTTTTATCGAAATTTACCCTAATATTATCGATGCTAATTGCTTACTTTTGTATAATATTACTCTCTATGTTAAGGAAAATATGTCATTGGATAATTCTTTTTCAATATACTCAATCTTATAGAGATCTTTTTTGTTTTTCATTATACATATATTTAGAGAGTTTGGTTCTGGTAAGAATAACCCTTATAGTGTAAAATGAGAAACAATCTCTACCGAAAGATCTAACGGTAGAGATTAAAGGAAAAATAAGGAAAAGGGAAAAAACGGTAGCAAACTTGTAAATAAACTGAGTTTGACCAAAAAGGTTCATTGTGCTCCACTTAAAGGTTCATTGTGTTCCACTTGTAGGTTCATTATTTTTAAGTTCATGAAGTTTAATTATTTGGTTCATTGGATTCGACATAATGGTTCATGAATTTGAATCACTCGGTTCATATATGATAAAATGCGTAAATTATGTAAAATAAAAGAATTTGGTTCATTGAGTTTCACTTGTAGGTCCATGTCGTGTAATTATACAGTTCATTTAATGTTAAACTGCATAGAAGATAACTTAATCCTCAAACACACATTACAAAACATTGTTTGAGGTTTATATTCAACCATACAAGTAGTAATGACATAAGAACAATCTTGTGATAAGTGAAGAATGTAGGCATCATTATCGTGCTTATCATCATCCAATGGGGCTCCACCAATGGAACTAGTATTATTATGAAAATCCTTCAATGAAACTCCATCAATACTAGCATCACCACCATTTGAATGAAACTCCATCGTTATCGTACTAGTATTATTATGACATGTTAGAATGACCCGAGCTTGATGAGCAATTAAAAAAAATGTAAAGTTATGTGTAAAGCGACATGAAACACATAATGAGTACTACAAATGTGCAAATACGATTCTTCTTTTGGTTCACAAAGAATGTCATTATGGCTCATAAATTTTCAAGGAAAGGTTCATTAAAACCATAAAACGGTTCATGTAAATTAAGACACATGTGTTGAGGCATCTTGTCGAACACATGATGGGCAACCAGACAAGCATACGCTTTCAACCTCTCTATTCAATCGAAATTGTCAATTTGAAATGTAAAAGACATAAACAATCTACAAAAGAAACGTAAAAGCTATGTGTGAAGCAAAATGAAACACATAATGAGTATTACAAATGGGCAAATACGATTATTCTTTTGGTTCACAAAGAATGTCATTATGGTTCATAAATTTTCAAGAAAAGGTTCATTAAAAGCCATAAAACGGTTCATGTAAATTAAGGCACGTGTATTGAGGCATTTTGTCGAACACATGGTGGGCAACAAGACAAGAATGAACTTTCGCCATAGCTATTTAATCAAAACCATCAGAATTGAGTTGTTCATGTTGTCATAACCTTTCGACAGTGCAAATTTAACGAGTTCACACAAAAGAGAACATATTAAAGCGAAAACATCTATAGATTAACGAGTTTCACAATTACAAGCACAATTGATAGAAGTTCACAAAAAAACAAGTTTCAAAATTTGAAAATCATCTACCTAAATCCATAAGAAGGGAATTGGAGGTCAAAGGAATCAGACTAAATTGTGTTGGAGAAAGGAATCGTGTTGGAGAAGAATAATGGATGAACTAATTGGGGAAGAACAATGGATGAATGACGATTTTCGAAGGAGAACGATTGAGAAAGTTGGAAATGAACGAAGCAGAAGGTCGATCAAAGGAGGATTAGGAGTAGAAAAAAACAAAAAAAAAATGTCCCTTACATATAAAAGAGGCTTAAAAAAAAGGGAGGCAATCCGGACCATTGCATTCTGGATATCTAACGGATGAGATTTGATCTCATTTTATATTTTAAGGGTTGATCTCACTTGATCCCCTTTCTATATTGAGATAAATACTAGCATAATTACCCGTATCTTGCGTGGATTTTATTAAAATTTTCTATATATAATGTTTCATGATTACTCAATACAGATTATTTTAATAAGCTTAATATATATTTCAAGTTTGGATATATATTTTATTATTCTAATTAATCATATTTAAATGGTAAAAAATATAAATTTTAATAAAAATGTATAAGTTCAATAGTAACATACAATACAATTATAAAATTTAATTAAGAAAGGAAAGACTAATTGATATATTAATTAAGAAATGACAGATTTTGACTATTTGATCAGAATATCTTTTGATTGACATATAATTGTCAAAATCTTTCTTTTTTTTAATTAGATTTTAATTAATGTGTTACAAATAAGATTTGTACAACTATAAAAAATAAAATATTTTATAAACAATCTTTACAATTACCTATTGAATAGAGAAAAAAATTATTGCATTCACCTAATTGGTAGAAAAAAAATCTTATGTGGACATATATGTGTGTGTGTGACATGGATAAATAGATATGATGTGGCTTAATAAAAAAAAGTAAATAATATGTGACGTGGAGCAATGATAGACCAACACATGTCAAAATCCTAGGTGGCGCAATATGAGGACGACACGTGGAAAAATCCTACGTGGCGTAATGTGGTGGCTTTTAAGCTTACGACTTATATATATACATAGATTTTCAATCAATAAGGACAATATGGGAAAAAGTATATACTTTTAAAATACTAAAAGTTTAAGTATTTCTTACATGAAATTAAAATGTCAGATTAGTAGCTGGTTCTTATACCTTATGGATGCTCTAGGCGAGCACGAACCTAATTCCTTTTCGTTCTCAAAAAACAAATAAATCACATGTACTAAGTAGTGGAGGGTGTACTAGTTTGGACAAAATTACACTATTCATTTATAAAGTAAATATAAATATTTTACTACATTTTATTAACCATCACTCATATCATATATAAATTTTAGAGTTAATTTCTAGCGGATATGTTTGATATGGTAATAAATGAGGGGATGTGCATGGCCGTTAGTTTAAACAAATGAAGTTTTGCAATTAAAAGATGGGGTTTAAAAAAACGAAAAAAACGGGATGATATCAAACTTGTAAATAAACTTTAAAAGAAAACCTAATTAACCACAAAAATCAACCACTCCCACCTCTCTTCTTTAGAGAGAGAAACGACAATGACAATTTGTCGAATCTGGAATTTATATGTTGATATATGCAGCAAAATTACACAAGAGCTACCTATAGACGTGCTCCAAGATCAAAGCCCGGGACATGTCTCCGGGTCTCCATCATAAGTACATCCATCGATTTAGCACCCAAATAGTCCACAAATGGCTACAAAAGACAATGACATGACAAGGAAAATAAGCTAACAAAGAGAACCTAGTACAAACGAGATCTAGGCTCAAATCCGAAGCAAGGTCTTCCACTTTTTTCCATTTCTTTTGTTAAGGTTCTTTTTGCAAGGCAACCTAAATTTACATTCCACCTTGATCCGAGCGATGCACATAACCACGTTCGGGTTAATACCTCCATACAAAGCTTCATTGCGCATCCTCCACATGCGCAATGTGCATCAAGCATGTGAAGACAAGTAGCCGAGCCTCAAAAATAAATGATTTCTTGGCCTCATATTCTTGAAACCAATGCGTCCATCCCTTTAAGGTTTCTTTGCGTATTCCAACGTTCATTCAATTGAGATTCACCTCGGCAACCATACTCTACTAGTGAAGGGGCACTCAAGCCAAAGGTGAGCATTGTCCTTTGTTGAGAATATAACATATCCCACATCGGGAATTAGAGCTTAAATCACCTACTATATAAACACATGGGCTACTCCCCCTATTGTCAATTGGTTTTAGGGTGGAACCCCATGGGCTTATCTGTTAAGCCCATATACACATGTGTGGTCGTACCGACACGTCCCATTCTACCTTTCTACCGGGCCCACAGACTTTCTTCATGGTATCAGAGCGGGTTTGGTCTTGGGCCCATTATCTACCTTACTATCTACCTGGGTTGGACTTAGCCAGTTTGCTATCCGCCCGTTATCTACCTTTACTTAACCTACCGTGTGCAAGTTGCCTTATCCAATTGCACCGTACCCTACTGAAGTCTAAGTGTCAACTGCCGTACCCAGTTGCACTTGAGGGGGCGTGTTGAGAATATAACATATCCCACATCGGGAATTAGAGCTTAAATCACCTACTATATAAACACATGGGTTACTCCCCCTATTGCCAATTGGTTTTAGGGTGGAACCTCATGGGCTTATCTGTTAGGCCCATATACACATGTGTGGTCGTACCGACACGTCCGATTCTACCTTTCTACCGGGCCCACAGACTTTCTTCATCCTTCCTCCCATCTTCACAAAAGGCACAACCATCATCATTTACCGTACCCCATTCAAAGAGTCTTGAGTTAAGAGGCAAGGTTGTGTCTTTGCCCTCCACGCGGTGAAGCTCCATCTCCGGCTAAGCACACCTCCCATAACATACCCGCCCAGCCCACCAATGGTTTATGCTCCCTAATGCCTCATAAATAGAATTAGAATCATATTTACCATTGTTTTGGACTAAGTTAGTAAGTGCCTCTTCCTTTGCCTCATTGCTCAAGTCTGTAATGAATGTAATATGGAAAGAATAGGTGCTATATTTGTAATTAGGGATAGTTGTGGGTCTCTTGTTGTAATTAGTGGAACCCTTATAAGGCAAAACCATTCTCTGTGGGGAGTACCCGATAATGAATGCAATTTGACTTTCTTCTATCCCTAGTCTTCTTCTTCCTCTAATCTTCTTCTCTGCAAATTCTTCCTCCTTCCCTTACCTTTCCTAAATCTCTTCTTCTTATCTTTCAAATCTCATTGTTAATGTCCTTGGGACATAACAAATTGGTATCAGAGCTCTGGTCCTCAATTCATGGCAGAAGAAAAATTTGTGCGGTTTGATCGTACCGACCAAAAGCTCGACAAGATCGTGGAGCAATGTCGAGAATTGGAGAGCTTAATACGGAATTTCGTGGCTACCAGGGGAATTGTTTCTCATCCCGCTCAAACAATGGAGCGAAATCAGCCGATCGTGTTTCTTGAGCCAAATTGTTCTTCGGGAAGCAACTTCAAAGGGGGCGCACACAAGGTGTTCGACGGAATGCCCAACAAAGATTTTGTGCCTTTTCCATCCGAAATGCAAAGAACTCGACTGGTGGTGGTTAATGAAGATACTACAAGGTTCAACCTCGGATACCCAATTGACAATCAGGTTCGTGAACGTACTCTGCTGGTTAAGATTCACCATGAAGATTTTCCAATTTCTTGTAGAGAATTGGATTTGGTTTTTTCAAGATGTGGGATTTTAGAGAAATTGGAGAAATTCAGCCCGGAAAATGAGTTTCATTCTTTGATTTGCTTTCAAGATAAGAAATCTACACTTGAGGCATTCAATTCTTTCAATAGACAAAACATATATGATGGTTGTTGTGAAATGGAGTTGATCTTGATGAGTTGTCTTGGTACTTCATCTCTGGATTATGGAGAACAACAAATGGGATTCAAGGAGATTAAGTCTAGTTGTGGGACGTCCATGACTAAATTTCTGCCAAAGAAAGCATACGCCCACAAGGTGTTTGATCAATTGACAAATAAGGGAAAAGGGGTGAATCATGAAAGTTTGATCTGAATTCTAAGGAATGGGACTGGGAAGCTCTTGGAAAACCACCGGAGGATTCAAGAGACAAGAACGAATTGAATGAAGGCAATCTCAATGAAATCGCTTGGGTTCAGGAATTGCTTCTGCAAAATAAGGATGAGCTGACGAGCTTTCATGGCTATAAGTGTTTAGAATCAGAGAGCAATTCATGTGAGGTAAATTCTGAATTTTTTGATTCTTTGGTCTTTGATGTTGATGTTTGGAAAATGGGTGGTTCAGTTGATGATGCTGTTGAGTACACTTTGAGCACGTTGAAAGTTGGAAGCCAATTCACTTCAATTGAGATGGATGTTGTGGTTGATGACTCTAGTGTTGCTATACTTGATGGGAAGCTTCCTCTACTGCCTTTTGATCGAGTTTTGGGGCTTGTTCGACAAGGATTTGAGTGGGATCCAGGAATATGGGTGGTTCAAGGTATGAGCGAAGAGGAGATGGTAATTTGGGTGGAATTCCTTAAGGATTGTTATGGGTCAATGAGTGGACTGATGTTTGTTTTTGATCCTGGTGGCATTGTTGCCTTGATTACAAGTGTTGATGTTATTGGAGGATTCAACAACCTCTAACAAGCAATTTCATCAATTTAGTTACTTGCTGATGTTGCCTTTGGGTGTTTGTTTGACAATTGCCTAGTGTCTAATTGAAAGGATGACTTTGCTAATGATTCTTCCTTGCAAGATATGGTAGTTAGTGGCATAGTGCAAGTGCTGAAGTGGTGGCAACATAATCAACAAGGAGTGGTCATAAGCTTGTTCAATAGTGCACCATGAATGCTCTGCCTTTTAGTGAACCTTGAGGACAAGGTTCTTATAAGAGGAGGGTAATGTAATGAATGTAATATGGAAAGAATAGGTGCTCTATTTGTAATTAGGGATAGTTGTGGGTCTCTTGTTGTAATTAGTGGAACCCTTATAAGGCAAAACCATTCTCTGTGTGGATTACCCGATAATGAATGCAATTTGACTTTCTTTTATCCCTAGTCTTCTTCTTCCTCTAATCTTCTTCTCTGCAAATTCTTCCTCATTCCCTTACCTTTCCTAAATCTCCTCTTCTTATCTTTCAAATCTCATTGTTAATGTCCTTGGGACATAACAAAGTCGTTCACCCCGAACCTTCAAGCAACTTCACTCGGGGTCTAAGAATACTCCTCCATAGCCAAGAGCGTTTTTCTTCTCCTCGGCACTAACGAACTCCATGGCGTCCTTAAAGTTGAGCTCATACACCACTTTGTCCAAAGGTTAGACTTTTCAAAGTTAATGTCGAGCTAGCCCTAACCTAACAAAGAGTGTTTTATTCCACTTGAATAGTGAAGGATCAAATTAAATGGGTCTCTTATTAATAAAATAAAAAATATGGATTTGGATCATGTGAGAGAATGGACACTTAAGTGAGAAATAAGATAGAACAAGAGCCATTGGATGAGGGAGAAATTAAGCAGGCTGATCATTTCACTTAAAAAGGGAAAAGAAACATCACGGCCTAATTTTTGGCGAAACCCAAGATCGTTCATCAAAATTATGTGTTTGTACATCAAAAACATATCATTTCTTCATTAAAAGCCTATTGTTTGTTCATTTTAAGCATATTGGTTGTTCATTTTAAACATATCGTTTGTTCATCAAAAACCTATTGTTTCGTAGTGCATTAAAACCGTTGATTGCATGATAATGATGTATAAATACATGAGAATGACACACACTTGCCCGATAATGATGCACAAATACAATAGTTCTAGAGACTAAATGCAAAATCGTGATGCACAAACTGATGTTATTGATGAACAAATGTGCCATACACGAACAAATTGTCAAAAAGATGAATAAATTAATCAACAATATTGATGAACAAATCAATAATACTTGATAAACAAGTTAGAAATAAGGGATGAACAAATCACTAATATTTGATGAGTAAATTAGAGATAATTATGAATAAATTGGACATATGGATTAACAAATTGACAATACAGTTGAACAAATAAATAATACTGATGGAAAAGTCATTAACAATTTATGAACAGATTGGAGTTAATGAATTAACAAATCAATAATATTTGATGAACAAATTATTAATACATATGAACAAATTGAACGCATAAACAAATTGTTTATGTGGCTCAAACAGATTCTTTTTCATAAAATGCGCGAAAATAAGGGAATAATTCGACCATGCCATTCTTTACCCATGTAATGAATTGACTCTAACCATGTTCGAATACTATGCTTCATGTTAGAATATCTCTAACAACGACGTGTATAACAAAATTGAATTTGAGGAACCCCAAATTTGGACATCTATATTCGAGCCGGACATCGATTGACTCTAACCATTTTGAGGCGGGCAAAAGATTCAAAACAATCATTTTTTGAATAGATCGAACATCAATATTGCTTAACTCATTTGTTTATACCAATTGACTTTCGCAAACATTTCTTTAACCGATAATAATTTATGTAAACATCGCAACAGTTTTTCAGTATGTACAAGTCAATATAAGCCGAGCTAGTTGGTAGCAAAGTCGACCGAAATCAATATAAAACTATGCAATTAGCTTGATGTCCACATCGCACGTACACCACTAAACCGGCCCTTGAGACCTCTATGACGTTTGCACCAGCTGATTGATGAATATGATTTCAAAATCATACACTTAATTATCTATTATGAAGAAATTATTACCATAAAATACTCAAATCGAAACGTAATCAAATAGAATGATATCATATGGACTTACATTACTTAAAAGAAAAACATTCGGTTTCATACACTCTACACCACTATTCATTTAATTAGAAAGCTGGCTAATTAAGAACTAAATGGATGATAGAGATGTACGCTACCTCTTAATTACATCATCAAATAATAAAGTAAACAACAACAGCCTAAGGAATGGCCTTTGGCACTTAGTCGATCGGTTAAGTCTTCAGGGTATAGTACCCAGAGGTCTCCAATTCGACTCCCATGGGTAGTACTCTTGACAAAAAAAAAAAAAAAAAAGAAAGAGTAGCCTAACGAATTAATTGACACGATCTCATACATTCTCCAATTATTTGACAATAAGAAGAGTAATACATCTATTAATTATCGGTTTAATTTCAAGTAGATGTACTCGACTCAATCCACGGATTTATAAAAATTAGCCGTTTGGACAATGAAAACACATACATTTACGAAGGCCACGGCTCAAGTTGATCGAACATGCTTCGACTATATATATGTATGCAAACACGCCCTATATTTTTGTGGACTTCGATATTAAAAGGGCCAAGCTCTATACTAAAACAGAGGCCTTTTTTTTTTTTTTTGGTTGAGGGCGCTGCCCATGAGAGTCGAACCGGTGACCTCTGGGTACTACTCTTGGAGGCTTAACCGCTTGACTAACTGCCCGAAGGCAAAACAGAGGCCTTTTGTGCCCTACAGATGATCCATATGTTTATCGACCTTAAACCTAATTAACACACAATCTTCTATGAAGATGGGTTCAATACATATATGTCTACGTACATAGCAATCGAGCCAGCGCATTTCAGAACATCTTCTTGAGACGAATCTTGGAGACGATCTCGCGAAAGCACTGAGGATCGCAGGGGATGCGAAGGACGCCTTGTTGGTCGTAGCCAAACTCGTCGGCTGATTTCTGGAGGAGCTGAGCCATGGACGGATGCTTCATGAGCTTGGCTGGCACCATAAACCTCACGTGATCGTCGTCGTCTTCGTTGCCCACGATCAAAGGCACGTGCCCCTTTCGAACGCACCCGTGACAGCTGGCCTTCACGCCTCCGTCGTCGTTGTAGCCTTTGAATGATGGCAGCTTCACGTAAGGGGAGGAGATTTGCTTCGCCCAGATCATGATGATGAAACTTTTAGTAGTTTAAATAGCTCCCAAATGACTAAACAAAATGGGAGCTAAGTATTGATGGATTATGCCGAACATGTCCAGAATGTGATGTGTATTTATAGTATGATCATATTATAAGGGATATAACGTCCTGGTTGATGTATTGTATAGTGTTAAATATCACTTCTAATTTTAAATATAGCATATAATAATCATAAGTAGACTTGACTTGACTTCACCAATCCAATATTCGGGTTGAATGGGTAAACTGTAGATATGAATATAGTTCCTAAGTTATATGATTATAAAATTGCAAATAGATCGATGTTTTTGGATGGCTAGTTTTCGGATTTTTCTCATTTTTCTTGGAAGACAAATTCAGATTTCTAATTTCAATAATTGTCTATTCTTTTATAATATAATATATGTTTCCCAAGGTTCATAGATTATTCATTTCACTCAAATAGATACGCATGTTCATACATAAACTATCGACCCGAACAATGTCCGATATAAAATCTAGTTACTTGAAAATTTTCGCTGTACATATACGTAAATATAACCGATTGATAATTAGTATGAACATAATTCGTCTTTTGATCGAATTGAATTATCTACTATAATAATAATACATTATAAAGCAGAACCCAAGTCTGTGTAAAAATTTGCGCCACATCATCGACCTTGAATAAAATAATAATATTATTTTTTTGCATTGTATTTTTCTAAAAATAAGTCATATATCTAGCTACTTGATATCTTATCCACTTTCCTTAATTCTACTTAATATCTTACCCAATTGATTTTTTTCCCAAACATGATTTTCTTAAAATCATATCCTTATTTGATTTTTTCCCAACATGATTTTCTTAAAATTATATCCTTATATGAATAAAAAAAAATTAAGTGATTTTTTATATCTTAACAATTTTTACTTACTAATTAGTATACATTTTTGTCATTATTAAATCTTGAAAAATAGGGAAAATCTTTCACATGTTACATATTTTACACATAGAAATTTTATTGTCAATAGTATATTATATAATAATATAAATATAAAAAATTGAATAGAATTATTTTAAAATTTACATTGTATTAATAAAAGTACATATATAGGTCAATAGGTTCGGACTTCGGTTTATCGTGTTTAGATTATAAATTCTCGATTTATAAGCGAATTCGTGTCAAAATTCGATCTCGAGTCGGTTAATTCGGGTTTATATTTACATTACCCGTACATGGTACGTGGCATTGTACTAGTTGTGTGTGACGAGATGGAAAGTATATTCACAAGATATGCTGTGCTATGCGTTTTATAAGAGTTGTAAGGGGCGAATCATGCAAGTTAATTAAAAGACCCCTAATTTGATTAGGAAAAAGAAAGTAAGAATTGCGCTATCACAAAAGCCACGCCACAATACGATGGAAGAGGAGTACAGGACGATTAATTAATTAAGTAATTTATTTAGTCTAATTATTAGCTTGTTATATGTTGAGTGGTCGACTATGACGGACTCAAATCATCTCTCCCCTTCCCACGTCCCCTTCCCGTGTTCCTCCGTCCTTATTGGTTGAAAGTATGGGTCCCCCCCTATATTTTCCCTTTAATTCTACCGAAATAAATAATTCCGTCCAATAAGAAGAGAGGGACACGGAAAGGGGACGTGCGGAGGGGACAGAGGATTTGGATCCGACTATGACACTCTAGCTATACTAGAAGTCTAAAATAAATTCACAAAAAAAAGGTTTATTGTGAAGCTCGTTTTCAATTCTACCTCGATTACACGATTGGAAATCAATTAAGAACAAACAATAACGAATAACAAGTTGAACACAAGAGATTGGTAACGCAGTTCGGGTAAACCCTACTCTGCGGAGCCTCAGTCGGGAGACTCAGCCAAAATCCACTAAAGGTGAACAACAAGAACACAAGCAAGCAAGCAAGCACACACAAAGACGGCAGTAGCAAGACAGAAGGGAGAAATGGAAGAACGGAGAAGGCACAAAGCCTCAGAGTAGCTCAAGCTCAGGCCGCTCACAGAGAACGCCGAGTCCTACTCGTTACCGCTATCCTTTTCTCTGTCCAAAAGCCTAACTCCGGCGAGCAAACGGTAAGCTCAAGGGGGCAACTCAGGTGAGAGCTACCAAACCCTAAAGATCAAAGCTGCGCGAGAAAGGTTTCAGACGAGTGAACAGGAACCCTAGAAAAAGCTTTTATATGGGTTCCAAGCTCACACGACGTCGTTCTACAACCCAGAAGACGCTCCTCCAAATTTGGGTTGCGAGTCAAGTTTGGGCTAGAAGCCCATGTTTAGAGACGCGGCCCAAATCTTGGCAAACTCTCGGAAACAGGCCCAAGCATTCCTCAAACTCAAACACACATATTAAACCGGTTTGCTCAAGTGTTGGTCAAGCCGAGACATGGCTCAACCTCATGAGCCATACCATGGTCACATGTGTGTTCAAGCAAGCTGCTTGTAACCTGCCTTCCCCCTAAGTCATCCAACCACCTAGCCTAGTGTGTGCTTTGCTTTACTATAGTGTTCAAGTGTTTACATGTTACATCATAAGATTAAAACAACATTTATATAATATGTAAACATAATCCGCTAATAAAAGAGAAAAAAAAAACAGTTTTAAAGCTCAATAATTCAACTGTCTAACAATTTTTTAAGCTAACTTACTTGCATAGTTTACTTGGATATATAGCCGACCAAATAAAGATAAACTAACGGCTTTAAGATAAAACTAATTGGGACTAAAATCCAAAATGCTAGAGTTACATATATTAATCTTACCGTTTAAATCCATTTATCTGATATTAGACCGATATGATGTATGTATTGGCCGGCTAACATCACAATGATTTTATCAAAATAAACCCATATCTATACTATATATTAAAACCGGAGACTTTCGAGCCTCCACGTTAATTCTGGCCCCACCACATGTTAAATTCATTATAAATAAATTATCTATTCTTATATATATCTATCTATTGATCATATATTGACATATCAGAATAATATCTATATTCATAATCTATCAAAATATTTTTTTGATATCTATCAGTATAATATCAAAAAAATTAACACAATTATATGAGCTATTAAACATTAAGTTAATTAATCGCCTAATCCTCCACCGGGCTCCACGTATTCTTGAAAATTAGTATCTATGGTGTTACAGCTATCATCATACTGTGATCCATGTGCGAATCAATTGATTACGCCTACGTTTTGATCTAGATTTTACTCAAAACAATTTTAATCAATAAACAAATGAATTTTTGACCGGCAAAATATTATTCTATCATAGAAATGAATATAGACCCACGTTATTGAATAATACAATTCTTTTATTATTCAATATCTCACGTTATGGATAAAAAATTAGCACAAAATCCCACGTTATTGGATTTATTTTTTTAGTTCGATCAAAAAAGTATCTATCGATTTATTATATATTGATATATCAGAATATTATGTATATCCATAATCTATCAAAATAATATCATATATATATATATCTATATTGATATATCAGAATGATATCTATATCTATAATCTACCAAAATAATATCTTATATCTATAAACTATCCAAATTTTATCTATCTATACAATCTAGATTCATCCTAAGAGTCTATAAATATTAACACATGAATGAATTGTAGATTGAAAATCACTCAAAAACACAAAAAAAAGAGAAAGACTAAAAAGAGAAAAGGTATCAACTTAAACCGAATCAATTTATTTTTTTAGTTCGATCAAATACCCTATACAATTCTTATGAATTTCGTACGTATCCATTCATTAGACTACGTTATTTTTATCTTACACGAGCACATACTAATTGGATTTGTTTTTTTCCTTTCATATAGATAAAAGTGGCATGGCACGTTATTAAGTAGGATTTAGATTTATCATATTTGTTTTTTTTACAAAATTAGGCTAAATTCTAAATTTTGTCTTATACGTTATTTTTCTTTGAATACCTATTATTATGTCCACATAATAATTTTGTAAGAAAATATCAGTCTACGTATCATGTATGAAATCAATTTATTATATTTTGTGATCTGTGAATTTGTTTTTTTTGTAAATATCACAGGATTCCAATGGCAAACTTCGTTAGTGAAATTACGAAATTGAAACTGAATTTGATCGATCATCAAAGTACGTATTTTATCTCTTTGGAAGAAAAAAAAATATAAGGGAAAAGAAGATTTACATATGGTTCTTATGGATGAAAAGGTAATGTCCTATCTCTATATTTTTAAATTTTTTTGTTTTTGTTATATAATTCTAATTGAACTATGTTTTGAATTTCTTATTTATGCCGGAAAACAAGATTGACGCTATCATTCCATCTTTTCTTACTGATAGATTTGTGGAGATTTTAAAAGAGTATTCTACTTATACGATTTTGGAGTAGATGAAGATACTGATCTATATAGGATGACTCAACATCCCTATAAGATAACTTTCGGTTACTCTGCCGATGTTCACCTTTGTAAAGATGCTTCAAACTCCACACTAGGTCTAACATTGGTTGATTTTGAAGCCATAGAAAAGCTAAAGGAAAATACCTAGCCTTTTTCATACATTTTTTCAAGCTAAATGTTTTTACTATTTTTAACATATTTCGACACAAATGATATCAATTTTTGTTTTTATGATCGTTTTATAGATGTTGTTAGTGAGGTTATTGAATTCAGTGATGTTAAAGGTTTTACAAAAAATAATCGAGAAGGCAAAAAGCTTGAGATTAAACTTGATGATAGTTTTTTAAAAATAAATGTATATTTATAAATTATTTGATATAAATTTTTTTACAGGTCCGACAATTTCAAATGGACTATATGGTTCTAAGATTTTTGTCGAACAAAACATCTCTGAAATTGACACCTTTTTGAAAAGGTATTCTACCTTCTTTTTATTTTATTTTTTATTTTTGATCAGATTCTACCCTTCTTTTTAATATTAGCCTTATGAAAATATATGATGCACCAATGATACGAGACCACTTAGCATAATAAAAAATAGAAGTCTATTTATATCATCTACTCTAAAGTTATATAAACACCATTATAAAAGGTACAAGAAAGTTATATTTCAAAAATTATTAAACTACGTACATGATATCGTATACGTGAATATGATGTACGTGAATAGAAAGTTAGTTGCTATTAGATTATTTTTTTTGTATATATGACTATTTTCTTATGCAAATACATGATAATCGCAGGTCAAAAAATGAAAATTCTGGAATTGTACGAAGCATCACAGATTTATCAACTTCAGACTCCACCTCTAAAGAAGATATATTCTTCAACCCTTCTTTCACAAAGTCTTTAGAGGAAATCAAGAATGCATCGAAGGTATGAAATTTGATAACCAAACATATAATAGCACTATAAATGTTGTGTATAAAGAGGTCTTTCATAACATACAATAATAGTAGTTACTTAGAGGTGTTGTAATTTTGTAATTGCTGATTTTTTGGTAGAGGTTATGTGAAATTGATTTGCTGCAAAATTAGTTCATTCAAATGCTTTTTTTTATGGCAACCAAATGCTTTTAAATAGAAAGGATTGGAAACATTGATCACGTCTGCCTTCATAAAAACAAGTTTATACAAACATGACTTCGTAAAAGTGAGAATTTGCTTGGACAAATCAACACTTTTATTCTCACTTGGTTTATTACACAGTAGGAAGTATATTGATTGATATTGATCAGTACCAATTTGCCGTAAGTATCAAAAGCAGATGAATTGAACTGGGTACCTAATAAATGGATAAAATATTTTTATAAATCATGATCATCTCTAAGATATAAATATTTAACAGCCTTTAAAACGTAAAGTTAGTAGAACCATGGCCTGAAAAACACCAAAACATAGATAAAACACAATATTGTTTTTAAGATTTTTTTAATTCGTCATAGAGAGAGCATGAAAAACAGAAAAGTTTAACTCTTATGAATATAAATAATTATATCAAGGTTGAGAAGGGTTTCGTATCAAAAACAATTCCAAATGTAAATCTTCTAATATACAAATGATTGAATAACATATTCAACCAAAAAATAATTGATTAACATAAGTTCGTCTACACAATAATACATAAACGGTCAGAAAACCCGTACAGGGTACGGGTCTAAAACTAGTTAATTTAAAAGTTTGGGAGCTTCAAATTATTGACATAGAAGACTACTCGAAGTCTCGAACACTATGCACAGGCATGCACCTAACCAAAATTTGGCATTTGTAGATGTTATTTTCTTGGCTTAGATAGGAATTTTGGTGACTTGGTACAATTAAATTATAGAATTATTGTGTGGCGAGGAAATTCAGTAATTATTTTATATAAAAACCTTGTTTTCAAATTACCTTCATCTATTATACTATCATGATGAAGAGACATGGAGAATTTCAACGCAATATATATTCATCTAGCCTTAATGGTTTTGAGTTCACATCACCAGTTATACACTCAATGACGGCATGTGTTTAATGAATTAAAAAGAAGCTCGGCATGCATATGTATGTCACCAAATGGCTAGAGATTATATAAACTTAAGAGTGTAATAATTGATGGAGGCATGTGGCACCCCCTTTAACGTCTAAGTTGTATCTTTACAAGTTAAGATGACATAAATCATAAATAATTAGATTTGTGGAACGGATCGGTTTGGTCGGATTTGAGTTCGGTCTTTTCGGATTCAGGTTAATTAGGCTGTGGCCTGTGGGTCAATCAGGTCATGTCAAATTATAGTGTAGGTTTGGGTTGGTTTTACAAGTTAAGAGTGTCATTTTTTTATGATTATTAAAATAATCTTGTGACTAAAGAATTAAATTATTTTTATATTTAAATAAAATACTATTTTCTAGTTTTTTAAATAATAATAATAATAATGTGCAATATACGGAGTAGTTATTAAAATGCAATTTGATGGTTGTGGGCAGATCTAGGTTAAATATTTCCGGCCACACAATTTGGAACATTTAGTTTCAAGTATATGTCACGTAGTGCACAAGAGCACACTTGGACGGTTGGACCAGATTTGACATTAAGAACGTGTTTGGTATGCTTTTGAATTTTGGTCGAGAAGTTAACATGTTTGGTGTATCGGCGTCTGAACCCACTCTCATTGGCATTGTGAAGAACGGACTCGTTCTTGTTGGGGAAGCCATGAAAAAACCTCCCTAAAAACTAGGGGTGTTCAACGAGTCGGTTCGGATCGAGCCCGTAAAAAAAAGTGATCCGCGACCTGACCCGTGAATCTACGGGTCGGCCCGTTTGACTTAGTCAAATCGATATATTTTATACAATAAGAAAATAAATTGTTGATCGACCTCAAGTGCGATAAAGTTTTCAAAATATATATATATTTTAAATACTAGTAAAATTATAAAAATATATATATTCTTAAAATTTCATTTTAATACTAATAACATTATAAAAAATATACTAATGGGTCGCGGGTCGACCCGCAAACCCGCGGGTTTAATCCGACCCGACCCGGGACACGCAAACTTAAAACAATTTGGCATGCAATCGTTGTATTTCGGTCAGGTCGCTGCAAGTCGCGGACGATCCAACCCGTTGATCGAACACCCCTAATACAAACTAATTAGATATGATTAACCCACCAAAACTATTAAATATGATCATATACCACTTGTTAGTGCACAAAAGTTCGTCTTCAATGCACTAATTGATTACTCTCTTCCTCATCTTTCGCTCTAATTGTTTTCTTAATCTAGAACCTGCAAAACAATGGATGGAGGGGACATGGATCCACTAATCCACCTCCAATGTAAAACAATGTGAAATTGAAGGAAAAGCATACAAAACAAAGGATTAGAAGAAATGTAATAAGAGAGAAAGAGAGAACTAAGGATTTGTCTCTATAATTAAGAGTTATATAATTGGAAAAATGACCTGTAATAATCCCAAGTATCCACATTCAACCAAAAATAATCCCAAGTATCAAAATCGTCACTAGCGAACCGAACTATCGCGATATTAACTAGAAGCGATTTTCCGGTATGTTTTCCGACGAGTTCGATGACTTGGCGGTCGGAAAAATGACGTGGCAAGGGCAGTTTTTTATTTTAAATTTTAAATATGCCATGTTAACATAACTTGCCATATCATATTGTCATATCATAATTAATCTTACATTAACCTAGCCTAAATTAAAACAAAACAATTAAATAAACAGAATCAATGAAAGTTCAATTAAATCAAAAACAAGTTCGATCAAAAGAAAATTAAATCAAAAACAAACATGTGAAAGGATTTGGTCCATTCGGAATAGGAGGAACTACATCTGCACGTAACTCAATTCCTGTGTTTTTTAATTTCAATTCTCACTTCTAAATTTCTAATTGCTCTTATTTTGCCCTAAACTCCAATTGTCATTTCGCTATGCCTGCTCCGACCTCCATCAACTCCGAAGCTTCTTAGTTAATTTCGCCATTTCCGTTTCATGCTTTTCTGTTGCTAGTAGTAATTGGGTGCAATTGGCTTTAAGCCAGAGCCCAATTTCCTACTTGTCCGAGCTTAGGGCAATCCTTTTTCAATTTGAACTGCTGGTGGTGCAAGTGAAAGGAGGATGGGTTCTAGCAGTTGCCTGAGATCGAGAGGAAGATCTCCCTCTCTGGTTCGAAGGTGAACGCTCGTCTTGTAGAACGTTCAGCCCTAAGCCGAGCGTGGTTGTTGAAGAACTTGGTTGTTGCAGAACGTTCAAACCTCATAGGGCCTTAAGTGGAACGGGATTGTTGCAGAACTTCAAATTTGGGGGATGAAGTTTTCTGGTTGTCCCTTAAGGTTAAGAAATTTGTAACTATTTCTATCAGTTTTAGATCTAGGATTTCACATATAGGGATTTCGAGTTTGTATATTTAGGGTTCTATATTTTCAATTATGTAATATGATTTTTTCTATTCAATTGGAGCTTAGAAAAAGTGAAGTTGGCCTGGATTCAATTGCTTCCTGAACTTTCTCTATTTGCTATTGAGATTGATTAACAATGGTATGATTCTGAATTGAGTACGTGCAGATGCAACAGGCCATCTCTTCTTCTCTTCCTCCCATTCCAAATCCTTTCACGTGTTTGGTTTTTATTTAAAATTTTTTTGATCGAACTTTCCTTGATTTAATTGAACTTTCCTTGATTCTATTTGTTTAATTGTTTTGTTTTAATTTAGGTTAGGTTAAGATAAGATTAATTATGATATGGCAATATGATATGGCAAGTTATGTTGACATGGCATATTTAAAATTTAAAATAAAAAACTGCCCTTGCCACGTCATTTTTCCGACCGCCAAGTCATCGAACTCGTCGGAAAACATACCGAAAAATCGTTTCTAGTTAATATTGCGATAGTTCGGCTCGCTAGTGACGATTTTGATACTTCGGATTATTTTTGGTTGAATGTGGATACTTGGGATTATTACAAGTCATTTTTACTATATAATTCGACTTAAATTCCCTAAATCTTGTTAAGATTATGACCTTTTATTGTACATTTCGTAATTATTTTCAATTAATCAAGATCGGAAAATATGTGATATAAATATATCAAATGACAAATACCATTGAAGAAAAGAATCAAAGGGACAAGTATTTTTGAAAGGAGGAAAGAAGAGTCAGGAGTGTGTGAAGAAAGAAATTAAAACAATGATTCTACAATCAAACATGAAGACATACTCAAACTCATCATCGATCCAACAAACATGAAGAAGACCAAGGTAAAAGACAATAAATAATAGATGATTGCTTGGGAATGAAATTTGAATTCGAGCCTTATCAAGCGCCCCCTAAGAAGATATTCAAATTTCTCAGTCCTAATTTATTATACCCTTACCAAGCGCCCCCTAATTAGTTTTAAACAAACACTTATTTGAATCATACCACAACTACAAACAAAAAGAAATCAACTGAGAATGCTAGCAAATTGCTATGCAATTTATCTCATGGCGAATAACTTATTTCCAATGGTTTGTGTTGACAGGTTCTATCCGATCAAAAAGAAAGATGTTGAAACCTTTTTCTCTTTTAAGTGATGGGACGAAGACAAAAACCCATCATCCGATCCACGTTGTTTAATGCTTGTACAACCATGATACCCCGGTATATATATTGTTGCGCGCCCTACGTCAAGCATATTAGGGCTGTTCAAAAATATCCGATCCGGCCAATCCGATACGACGATCCGACTGATCCGGTCCGAGTCGATCCGAGTCCGATGGATAATTATACGAATCCGATACGATCCGAGAAAATTAGTCGGTTAATGGACCGGATACGGAATTGAATTTCACCCCTAAAATCCGGCGGAATGTGATCCGATCCGATAAAATTATATATTTTCTTAGCGTAATGTAATATTTTGGTGTTTTAAATTTATTTTTTTAAAAAAAATTACATGTCAAATGGTAAACCGGATATCCGGCACGGATATCCGATCCGATCCGAGATAAACGGACCGGATATCCGGGTATATGCAGACCGGATACGGATATCACTTTTGAGAAAAAAAATCCGATAATATCCGATCCGTTTAGGCTAAACGGATCGGATATCCGTCCATGAACACCCCTAAAACATATGCTTGAAGGAACCAATCGACTTAAATAATAAACTTAATTAAACCGAGTCATGGACAGACCTCACGCACAACGAAGGACGTGCCACCTCTACTTATGTATCTTAAGCATGCATATTATTTTAGTTGATTATTTAGTCATTGGGATAAAACTTTCCACTAATTCTTTTGAGATTGATAGAGCATAGTATTGAAAAATGGGTTTAGGATTAAACTCTATTAATAGAAGTTCAAATTACGGGTCGGAATATCTTATTTACATCATCATAAATGAATTAAAATATCATGGAAAGTCAATTTTTAAGAATTTTTAATCAGAAATCTTAAAATAAGTACACATAGAAGGAACATGATTGGACAAACGCTTAACCACAGAATAAGAATAATCTCGTCCATGCCTAACATTGACGTCCTAGATTAGACTAGCATTGGAAAGGGGAAAACGACATAAGTATTTTTCGAAGTACATAGATTTGATGCACATTGCATACACAACTCTTGTATTGTTGTTTTTCAAAAAATACACAAATAATTTGCTAAAAATTCAAGAAGGATTTAATTATATATCAATACATATATACCCTAATTACTAGTTTATAAGCAAATGTACAAAATTAGGTAAATAGTAAAACACCCAAACAACTTTCTCTCTCCATTACTTGATCAACCATTGACCGGTGTTGACCAGTTTGTTGACCATTATTGACCGGTGTTGACCGACCGTTGACCGGTATTGACTGTCATCACTTGACAATTGTCATCACTCGACAATGTCATCACTATCATCACTCGAAAACTTTCATCACTCTATCACCCGATTTAGCGTCATTCCTCTATCACTCTTATAAAATTCAGTGACACTAATGCAATTCGATGAAACTTGTTTTTTTCTATCAATGACAGTGATGACACTCCTATATCATTACGAATGTTATTAAAGGATCTTCTTGATAATACCTAATTGTCATCACAAGTGACAATATTTAGCAAATAACCATACGACTATAATGATTACACCGAATAAGTATAGCTAAAACAAGACTTATGCACACAACTCTAAATTATCATCACAAGTGGCAATATATTTCATCACCAATGTTATCAAAGGATATTCTTGATAATAACTAACTGTCATCACAGGTGACAATATTTAACTGATAACTAGAAGATTTCAAGATTATAGTAATTACACCGAATAAGTATAGCTAAAACAAGACTTATACACACAACTCCAAATTATCATCACAACTGACAATATATGTCATCACCAATGTTATCAAAGGATCTTTTTGACAACACCTAATTGTCATCACAAGTGACAATATTCAACAAATAACTAGAAGATTATAGTAATTACACCGAATAAGTATAGCTAAAATAAGACGTATGCACACAACTCCAAATTATCATCACAAGTGACAATATATGTCATCACCAATGTTATCAAAGGATCTTTTTGATAACACTTAATTGTCATCATAAGTGACAATATTCAACAAATAACTAGAGATTATAGTAATTACACCGAATAAGTATAGCTAAAACAAGACTTATCCACACAACTCCAAATTATCATCATAAGTGACAATATATGTCATCACCAATGTTATCAAAGGATCTTCTTGATAAAACCTAATTGTTATCACAAGTGACAATATTCACCAAATAACTAGAAGATTATAGTAATTATGTCGAATAAGTATAGTTAAAATAAGAGTTATGCACACAACTCCAAATTATCATCACAAGTGACCATATATGTCATCACAAGTGACTATATATGTCAAATTGTTTTTGCACCGAAAAACAACTCTTCTTCCCAATTTCAGTTTCCACCACTTTTATATTCTACTTGTCTCATAAATTTGTATAATCCACGTCAATTGAACAATTCGGTAGACAAAGTACATTTTTCCACCTAAATAGAAGTAGTGATAGTTCTCATGTATCAAATTGCAATCACAGAATTGGAATTCAAGTTTCAACAAAGAGATTGAAGCCTACCCTGTACGTTTCGAGAACGATCATGTCAAATCAAATCGAAAAGGAGTGCAGTAAGAGAAAGGAGAGCTAGAATCAGGAGAAGATGGAGGCAATGGCGCCAGCCGCGACGGTGGAGGTGGTGCCAGCGGCAGCCGTTGGCGTTTCAGTGCAGCAAAGCACGAACAATGAGGCTGGAGAAGCCTTTTCATCCGTCGCCGATGAACTGAGGCTCGAGGAGCGAATCGGAGGAGATTCCAGTCAACACCACAAGCTTCTCTCCGACATCGTCTTGCCGGCCGCCGCTACGATCTCCGGCGATATCATACTGGCCTTCTTCCTTGCCTCCGGCGCCTCCGCAATCACCGTGAGCGTCCTTTCCTTCAGATCCTTCTCGAAACCGACATCGTCGTCCTCGTCAACCACAAACCACCTTGTCGTCTCCTTCTCCGCCAAATCCTCATCCAGGTCTCCCAATTTCCGCCTCCTCCTCGGGGTTGTGATGTAGATCGCGGTGGCCAGGATCTCCTAGCGACAGAGTGAACCTTGCTCCTCTTGTTTTTTCCGACGTCCCAAACGACTGAAGAGGCGAGCAGGTGAACCGATGACGAAGGTGGAGAGAGAGAGAGAGAGAGAGAGAGAGGTCTCTTAAATATTTTATACTTGACAAAGATCTAAAAAATGGCCTAATGGACCAAACGCGTAAATTAGATTGCAAACGTTGATGTCCGACCCAAATCTCTCAAAATTCAAACTTATTAATGTTCGTAAATATTTTATACTTGACAAAGATCTAAAAAATGGCCTAATGAGCCAAACGCGTAAATAGATTGCAAACGCTACTGTCCGACCCAAATCTCTCACAACTCAAACTTACTAATGTTTTCCCCACTTTTTAATGAAATTGTCTCACACTTTTGATTTCCTATTTATCCAACTCCAACATATCACGATCATTCTCATGTTACATAAACATCCATTGGCACAAGATCGTCACCCATATTTAACAGACACCTCGGGTTTTTATATTAGCATTAAATCATTAATGGGTACAATTTTCACTTTAAATGCTACATATATATACCTATCACATCCTTGTGGCAAACATGCTAATTTTATTTAGTCGGATCATGATTGATGGATCCACTGTAGGGTTCTAGGGATGCAAACGCAGCGGAAAAATATTAACTTTGATCCCAAACCCTAGCCTAGGATCCGTTTGATAACGTAGAACATGTAAATAGTTTAGACGATTACCTCAAGGAAGAAACCGAATTGCAAGTTCAAACCTTTCTTTGAGATCACCAAAGAGCCCCAAGTGTTGCTCCTCTAGCGGTATCCACGCACACAAACGGGACGGAACTCTGCACCGAAAACTGCTTGCTAGAGCACTAATCAATACGTATAGAGAATTGGATTTTTGGAGAATTGGTGCCGGCACTATTCTAGGGCTCTTGTTACGTTAATCCAAAGCCAAAATCCATATCCAATATATAGACAATTGCAAGATATGTATATGCCCATTAGTGGATTAAAATCTTAACTATTATTATCTTATCAATTTGTTAAGATCTTATCTTATCCACTTGCCATAAAAGATAAACTTCTATCTATTATCTTTTATTGATCTAATTTTTTAAAATTATAATTAATCAAATATCCTTATGATTAATTATAAATATCTAAGAAAATAATCTTATCTCCAAATTTATCTCATGGGCCTAATTAAGACTAAGACCCATCAAACCCGACCCGGTAAAAACTAGACCCGACAGCTTGGTTGTTGTGCATAACTATCAATCTCCCACTTGCACTATTACCAAGCTCAAGTCATTACCGTATTAATCTTGGGTTTAATGTCAACTCTCAATTTCAAGTTTCCCCATCTATCGTGCTTATGCGTGTGACCCTCTAGGTTTCTATCATGAAGGTAGTGTTGTCCAACACAAGTCAAGGTAACCGTCTAGCAACAATTGTTGACCACCCAACAAGATAGAAATGGTTGGTGAACCATATACCTCTATGAAGTGATTAGTGTGTAATTCAATCTCTTCATCCTCAAATATCTAGATCAAGCCAATGCACGATGCGTCACCACTCAGCTCAATCAATTTACTTGGTTTAGCAGAGATAACCTAGATTCAAAATATTCTACCATGGCCATGGATTTTAGAGTCACTTATATCTCAACCAAGTGGCCTGCGATATCAGCTCTCTAATCCAAGAGAGGGATGAATCCTTTCTTGACTCAACCACTATCCTCTCTACACTTTGTCTTAGACCTAATAACCGCCTTAATTGTAACTCATCAATAAGTTACGTTGAACGGCATCAAAGTTAAGACTCCATGCATAGGATTATGTGATAGTCTCAAGTCATGAGATCACTTACACTCCTTCATTTAGAGGAGGAACCAATGACGCTTAATACATGTGGTATCCTCTAATTCGGGTCAATCCGGTGGCTCTACATATACTTGAGCACCCACATGAATGACTTGGAAGAGCTATCCCTCGGTTCAGCGAGATGAACCTATAGTCTATTCACATGTTGGTTTATAGTTTCGATATCCCCTCTCGATACTAATCCAACCAAGGACAATTTAAGAATATAACCTTGTTGTAAAATTCTCACTGACAATAACCACTATATTGTCATTTTACACAAGACATTATACTCTATGGGATTTTATCAACATTATATGTTAGCAGAAAACAAATAAATATGATAAATACTGCCTTTTAAATAAATATATTACTGTCACATAAGTAACTCTTGTTCGACAAAATGCATACTATAAAGTATTTCGCATAAATTAATGCCAAACTCTAAGTCCTAAACCCCTCACATGAGAGTCATGTTTCTTCTGAGGTAAGGCCTTAGTCAATGGATCTGCAGTGTTTTCATCACTTGAAACTCCGCTCAATGCAACATCTCCTCTTTGGATTATTTCTCTGATGATGTGATACTTCCGAAGTACATGTCTGGATCGCTGGTGAGATCTTAGTTCCTTAGCATGTGCAACGGCCGCATTGTTGTCACAGTACAAACTAACTGGACTCTCAATGCTAGGAACCACTCCAAGCTCCGCAATGAAGTTCTTGAACCAAACTGCTTCCTTAGCTGCTTCTGAAGCTGCTATGTACTCGGATTCTTCCGTAGAATCAGCAACTGTATCTTGCTTGGAACTCTTCCAAGAAACAGCTCCACCATTCAGGCAAAACACATAACCCATTTGCGACTTTAGATCATCTTGATCTGTTTGGAAACTAGCATCAGTATAACCTCTGACCACCAGCTCCTCTTCTCCTCCATAGACCAAAACCATATCCCTGGTTCTTCTCAAATATTTGAGAATGGTCTTCACAGCACTCCAGTGTTCCTCTCCTAGATCAGACTGATATCTACCCGTCATACTTATTGCATACGAGATATCAGGCCGTGTACATGTCATGGTGTACATAATGGACCCAACCGCAGAAGCGTAAGGTACATTACTCATCTTGTCTCTCTCTTGTTGTGTCTTTGGACACATCTGCTTAGAGAGACGTACACCATGTGACAAGGGCAAAAATCCTCTCTTGGAATCTTGCATTTTATATCTATTCAAGATCTTGTCAATGTACGTGCTTTGACTTAGACCAAGCAGCCTTTTAGACCTGTCTCGGCGTATCTTAATCCCTAAGATATAGGCTGCCTCACCTAAGTCTGTCATGGAGAAGCACTTACACAACCATGCCTTGGTAGCCTCCAAGAATGGCTTGTCTTTCCCGATGAGGAGAATATCATCCACATACAAAACTAGAAACACTAATGTGCTCCCACTAACCTTTTTATAAATGCAAGGATCTTCTGAATTTCTAATGAAGCCAAATTCCTTGATGGCTTCATCAAATCTCAGGTTCCAACTCCGAGACGCTTGTTTCAATCCGTAAATGGATCTCTTCAACTTACAAACTTTATTTATGCTTGTGGACGATTCAAACCCTGGAGGTTGTTCCATAAAAACTTCCTCTATTAACTTCCCATTTAGGAAAGCAGTTTTCACGTCCATTTGCCAAATCTCAAAGTCGTAGTAAGCTGCTATTGCAAGCAAAATCCTGATAGACTTTTGCATGGCTACCGGTGAAAAAGTTTCCTCATAGTCAATTCCATAACGTTGAGTAAAACCTTTTGCAACCAACCTTGCTTTATAGGTACTTATGTTACCATCCATGTCTGTCTTCTTCTTGAAGACCCATTTGCAACCAACAGGTTTTACCCCAATTGGTGGATCTACCAACTCCCATACTTCGTTGGAATACACGGAGTCCATTTCAGAATTCATGGCGTCCAACCATTTCTCAGAGTCAAGTGAAGCTAATGCTTCCTTGTAGGTTGAAGGTTCATCATCATTCTCGATGAGCAACACTTCACCTTACTCAGTGACGATAAGGCTCATTCTTTCCGGCTCCTTTCGCACTCTTGAGGACCTACGTAACTCTTGCATTTCCGCAATCTCAAGTTCTGGCTGAATTCGCCTAACCAATTGCTCTTGTTCCAACTCATTTGTTGAATCTTGAATCTCCTCAAGACTTACTTCACTCCCACTACTCTCTTTAGAGATGAACTCCCTTTCCAAGAAAGTAGCATACCGAGCAACAATCACTTTATGCTCATTTGGAATGTAAAAGTAATATCCTTTTGTTTCCTTAGGATATCCAACAAACGTGCATTTAACAGATCTGGCTGCAAGCTTATCTGGATTTGAGCTCTTCACATAAGCTTCACAACCCCATACTTTGAGATAAGACATGTTAGGCTTATGACCTAACCAAATCTCATATGGTGTCTTATCTGCTGCCTTAGTTGGGACACGGTTTAGTGTGTGGATTGCTGTTTCCAAAGCATAACCCCAAAATGTCAATGGAAGACTTGCACGACTCATCATTGATCTTACCATGTCTAAAAGAGTGCGGTTCCTCCTTTCAGAAACACCATTCCATTCCGGCGTTCCAGGAGGAGTTAGTTGTGAGACTATTCCACACTCCTTAAGGTAATCAATGAATTCTTGGCTCAAATACTCGCCACCTCGATCTGATCGAAGAGCCTTTATTTTCCTGCCAAGTTGATTCTCTACTTCGTTTCTGAACTCTTTGAATTTATCAAAGGTCTCGGACTTGTTCCTCATTAAGTAGACATATCCATATCTACTTAAATCGTCTGTGAACGTTACGAAGTAAGAATAACTACCTCTAGCTTGAGTCGATAGAGGTCCACATACGTCACTGTGTATGAGCTCTAGCAACTCTTCTGCTCTCTTACCTTTCTTGGTAAAAGGTGCCTTAGTCATTTTTCCTTGTAAACACGCCTCGCATCTATCTATGGATTCAAAATCAAAGGAATCCAAATAGCCTCCAGAATGAAGTTTAGCGATACGTCTCTCGTTTACATGACAAAGTCTGTAGTGCCATAAGTAGGTAGTTTTCGAGTCATCCTTTTTTTGTTTCTTTTCAACAATGCATGATACTGACTTTTCTAAGTTCAAAAGATATAAACCATTATATAATATTCCACTACCATAGAACAAGCCATTCAAGTAAAACGAAAAGGTTCGATTTTCATACTCAAATGTAAAACCTTCAATATCCAAAATCGGAACTGAAATAATGTTCTTGGTAGAACTAGGAACATAATAACAATTGTTCAAATCTAGAACTAAACCACTTGGCAAGGTGACAGAATAAGTCCCGACGGCTAAAGCAGCAATCCTTGCTCCATTAACACCTCGTATATCCACCTCGCCTTTGGAAAGCCTCCTGCACCTACTTAGTCCCTGCAAATTCACACAAATGTGAGAAAAGCAGGCGGTATCCAATACCCATGAAGTAGAAACAGACATACTGCACTCAACTAAGATACCCGATCCAGTATCTTTGTTTTTCTTCTCTAAGAAGCTTGTGCAATTCCTCTTCCAGTGACCCTTCTTGCCACAATGGAAACATGTAGCTTCTTTCTCCTCAGCTACAGGTTTCTGCACCCCTTTCTTTGGCTTATCATCTGTCTTCACTTTCTTGGCCTTGGAATTTCCCTTTCCCTTGCCCTGTCTCTTGTTCTTGTTCACATTAAGAACTAGTGAAGACTGCTTTGCTGATTTTGACGCTTTAATGTCCTTTTCAACAGTTCTTAGCATAGCCAAAACATCTGGTAGAGTTTTCTTCATGTCATTCATATTGAAGTTCATGATAAACTGTGAAAAACTCTCCGGCAATGATGACAAGACTAGATCCATTGTTAAATCTTGATCCATGGCTACCCCCAAGCTTCCGAGCCTCTCTATGTACCCGATCATTTTCAGGACATGAGTCTCCACTGAGGTACCTTCTTGCATCTTGCAATTAAACAGGGATCTAGAGGTATTATAACGCTCAACCCTTGCATTCTCTTGGAATAGATCACGTAGGTGAGCATCAATTTCCCTGGCACTCATGCCATCATGTTGCTTCTGCAATTCAGGAACCATTGCAGACATCATGATGCATTCTACGTCTATCTGATCATCCATGAATTTCTTATAGGCCTGTACTTCGGCCTCTGGGGCGCCTTCACCCGGTTCGTCCGGGATTTCTTCTTCTAGGACGTATAACTTTCTTTCATGCCTCAAAACAATTTTCAGTTTCCTGAGCCATTCAAGATAGTTAGGTCCACTAAGCAAATTATCCTTATCCAGAATATGTCGCAATGTCAAGGTTCCATAGCTGTTACTCGCCATGATATCTACATCAACAATGCACAGAGGATTAGTATTCATAACAAATACATTTAAATAAAAGGACTTTTATAATATGTCGAAGCTCCCACTATTTTAATCAAAATCAATAGCCCTCACTAATGATCTCGGAGAGTTTTGTTGCATAAACTCTCTAGTGGGACTGAAACCCCAACTTGTCTAGTTTGCACACAACTTTGGCTGTACCTACAAACTAGATTCATTAGGTAGGCCTTAACTTTGCCAATTGCAATTCCATGCAACTTTCAGTATCCGTTGGATGGCTATCTCGCCTATAACTCAAATCCATGAATTATATGTCCAACACTTGCCCCTTGGACTACTCAACCTTAGCTTTGGCTAACAAATTGAATATCCAAGATAAGTCGACCCATCAATTAGTAAAGAAAAATTATAGACAATTTTCATATGGGCCCACAACTGAGCTGTACCGACCCACATGAAAAATTCTATCTATTTTCTCAACTCAATTAATGGAGGACAAATTAATCTTGACTTAATATTTATAATGAGGGATTTTTAACCTGCACAATAAGATCTCACCAAATACATACACACTAGTATAAATTGAACCATGCGTACTTATACATATTATTTAATAAATCCATTACCAAACAATATATATACACGATTCATATGCAGAAAAACACATATACATGATCGGCAAAAATCTATATATGATATTGCATGCCTACTAATCATAATTAACAAAAACTTTTAATTACAATTAGATTTAACTTATACATGACATCACCGATCAAAAACAACATATCGTAGCAATTCAATCAACACGTAGAATTAACACGTATTACGCATGCAATAATCAAGTCTGATCAACACCGATCAAAACAGTATTACCATAGGACAATATCAAATATCAGCCATATACTATTTCAAATTTTCAATAAACACCGATCGATCAAAACAAACTTGATTCCTGTATATATACTAGATAATCATTAAAATTACCAATATACAGATACATGCTATCGCTTATTTCGCACGCCATACATAACAATTAAATCAAATATTTAAAACCAAAACTTGATTTTAATTGTACTAAATAGCATATGAAATATAATTGATCAAACACCCTATTGAACATGCTTTTCTACGCATACAATCAAACACGGCTCTGATACCACTGTAGGGTTCTAGGGATGCAAACGCAGCGGAAAAACATTAACTTTGATCCCAAACCCTAGCCTAGGATCCGTATGATAACGTAGAGCATGTAAATAGTTTAGACGATTACCTCAAGGAAGAAACCGAATTGCAAGTTCAAACCTTTCTTTGAGATCACCAAAGAGCCCCAAGTGTTGCTCCTCTAGCGGTATCCACGCACACAAACGGGACGGAACTCTGCACCGAAAACTGCTTGCTAGAGCACTAATCAATACGTATAGAGAATTGGATTTTTGGAGAATTGGTGCCGGCACTATTCTAGGGCTCTTGTTACGTTAATCCAAAGCCAAAATCCATATCCAATATATAGACAATTGCAAGATACGTATATGCCCATTAGTGGATTAAAATCTTAACTATTATTATCTTATCAATTTGTTAAGATCTTATCTTATCCACTTGCCATAAAAGATAAACTTCTATCTATTATCTTTTATTGATCTAATTTTCTAAAATTATAATTAATCAAATATCCTTATGATTAATTATAAATATCTAAGAAAATAATCTTATCTCCAAATTTATCTCATGGGCCTAATTAAGACTAAGACCCATCAAACCCGACCCGGTAAAAACTAGACCCGACAGCTTGGTTATTGTGCATAACTATCATCCACATATTCTGAGAAAGACTCGTACTACTCTTGGCCCAGAGCTCAGAATTATGTCTAAACCCGACCCATCAGGATTCAAATACCGAGTTTTTCATTTCCATCCTTTAACATTTTTCCCGAACGTGACCGACAGAAAACACTAAACCCATGTCTCAGTTTTATTTAAATGTTCTGTATCTTTGATAAGTTGTTTAAATATTAATTAATAAATACTTAAAAAATAGAATTTCTGGGTAGATGAACGCGCACCGGTCAGAATAACCAAGCGCACCGCTTTTTAAATTTTCATTTTTGCCTGTAATTTGCAATATTTACGTTTAGTTCCCGTTATTATCATATAATTACGAAGTATTTCTATAAGTTTTAATATTTACTTTGTTTGTCCCTAGACTATTTAGTAGTTGGTTTTTAGCTAGCTTGTTTTGTTATCAAGTCCTGTAATTTGCTATCAGGGCCTAGTTAATCAATTAACAAGCTGGAGATTTCCGAAAAATGCATTAATAGAGAAGCTCCACATATTAAGCATTTAAATACTGGCGAAAAAAATCATGAAGCAATATTAAATACTATAGTTGATGATATCGCTGAACTTAAAAGTAGTATCTTTAGATTAAGTGAAAAAATCACAAATATTAGAGAAGAACTAAAAGTTTATTGTAACCTTTTATCAGAAGAAAATAAGAAAATATCTACCGAACGTATTCACGAAATTAGGCATCAAGGTGCAATTGCAAAAGGTCTAGACGTTAAAAAATCAACCAAATTTCCCTACAAATATCCATTCCAAGATCAAAACCCAGGAAAAGTATTTTCTGTACCAGTTAAAAATATTAACGAAAAAGGAAAAACCAAACTTGAGGAAAATGAAAAAGACAACGAAGACTAGTTTGGAACTAAGAGAAGATAGCATGGAGGAACCTGGTATCATCAGTAGTGAAGAATCTGAATATGATACAGAAGAGGAAGAAATGTATCAACAAATGGGTTTGATAAGGTTAAAACATATGGAAATCATACCTATAACTGAAGTAAAACGCAAGATAAGTAAAATTATGGGTAAAAGGGTGTTAGACACCAACGAAATGGAAGAAGAAATAATACCTGCTGAGTTGGAAGAAACTAATGAAGCTAACAGATCCTATTATAAAAAATATGAAGAAGGATCTTGTAGCTATAGAAAACCTTATTGTAAGCCTAAAGAGTTTTTAGAGAAAACAACCAGATTTGGGGTAAGGATTATGCCCAATAATCGACCTAATAAAAGAGAACTCGAATTGGAACCCATAAGTGAAACTGGTTATAAGCTAAACTTAGATGGAGTCCGAAAGCGTGAAGAAGTAATGGACTTCTGGAAGAAAAGTATGATGAGCGTATTAAACATCAATACAGAATGGAGAGCAACAAACTTCCTGAACTATAT
Source organism: Polygonum maritimum (assembly GCA_963924305.1). NCBI lineage: Eukaryota > Viridiplantae > Streptophyta > Magnoliopsida > Caryophyllales > Polygonaceae > Polygonum > Polygonum maritimum. The sequence continues at coordinate 29,093,595 of OZ002734.1, forward strand.
CGAGCATAGCCTAGAGGGAATAGTTGCTGACTGGTATGAAGGAGTACCTAAAGATTTCAAAGAAGGGTTAAGAGCTAATAACTCATCTTCATCTATGTTCAAAGACCTTTGTGAGGCTATAGATGAAGAGTTTATTGGTGAAAGAGATGAAGATGATAAAAAATTTATCGAATGGCAAAGAAAACTCAACACCCTTGAAATCTGTAACATGAAATATCTAGATAGTTATCTTTCTGAATTTGAGCATTACTACTATAAAATTGGTGAAAATCCTATTAATCTTCAAATGCTCTATGATAAACTTCCCAAACCAATTAATGAAGAAATTAGTGATGGTTACCATGAATGGAAAGAAAGGTATATGTCTAGAGATACCCTAGGAAATAGAATGAAATACCTCAAAAGATGGGTCGAGAAAAAATGTCGAGAGGTCAAGGGAACACAGCAAATGAAACGGTAGTTTCTAACATGTTGGGATTTCCCTAATGAATGGGGTTGTGATAAGAGAGATTATCAAAGAAAACACTATAGAAGAAAAAGTTTCAATAAGCAAAGAGGTGAAAAATATCATAAGACGTATTATAAAAAAACCCTTTGTTAAGAAAAGAAGGTTTTTTAGGAAAGCCTCTTATTGTCCAGAAAAGAAAAAGAGTTGCAAGTGCTGGGCTTACGGAGAGACTGGACATTATGCTAATGAATGCAAGAATAGAAAGAATAATAAATTAGCAGAAGCATTAGGAAGTATGGATTACATTGAAATATCTGAGGATGAAGCTATAGAATTAGCGTTGGGCAACAACAAAAGAGTTGTTGAAGTAGTAGAAGAAGAAGAGGTAGAAGATTCGGATTGTGAAGAAATTAATGAAATGATGCAAGGAGAGAGCTCTAGCATCGCTGATTTCTCATAAGCATTCGAATCTGGAGGGGAAATGACTACGCTAGCTCAGCTCCAAGAAGCTGAATCCTCTATAGATGAGGAACAAATTGAAAATATGTGTAAGTCAGGAGTAGAATTCCCTGTTATTGCTAAAGAACAATTCTTCAAGAGACATTTCTTCCCAGCATTCTCTAAGTTTGTGTGCGAAGAAATGCTTGGAGATATAGTAATTAAAAACAACGAAAATCAAGCTACCGAAATCAATCTAATCAACTGGAAAAATATCCAGAAACATAACAAGGATAAGAGATATAAGTATATCTTTGTGTGTGGTATCCAAATATTCATAACTCCACTACAAGACTTTGGTAAAAATGTGCATTGCATTAACTTTGTTTGTGACACTAGGCATAAGAGTTTAGTGATCAAACCATAAGCGGAGTCATATGCAACTTAAGTCAAGGGCCAATGTCATGGATTTGTAGGCCTAAATATTATGTTAGCTTGGAAGATCAGTATGCACCTAAATTCTTAGCTCTTAAGTTGCTAATTGAAGGAATTAATATGCATAAGGGCACTTGCCCTATACAGTTGAAATGGAAGGTGGTATACAAACTAGAAAACACCACCAATCCTCCACTCAGGATGCAAATGGTAGAAGCTGATAAATATGAAATTAGTGGACCAGGTCAGATAGCAGTTCCTGTTAAGGTTAAGCCCGAACAAATCAGTTTAAAAACGATATGGATAAATGCCTTTGAGAACCCTTCAAACGCTAAGCATGAAAAAATCTTAACGGTTGATGAGGAAGGTAGAATTCATACCACATCTCAATCACCCGCAAACCTAACAATGGATATGAGTCTTTCAAGAAGTAGATGTTCTAGGTTCAATCCTAGTATAAATCTTACCCAGAGAAACCAATTAGCTCCTCCAAATAGGACAATTAAAGAAGAAAGTCCTTTTAAGATAAATGAGGATATTGCTAGTCTAGCAGCTTTGAATAAGAAACTTGAAATGGACACCGTTGGTAGAACTATTAATTAGCCATCTAGACATAGCATAGATCTAGGATCAATGGCAAGTTCTAACCCAAACCCAGAAGGTCGTCCAATGGTACAAGGAGAGTCCTCGAACTTTAGATCGGATAGAAAGCTAATAGGGTTTAAAACTAAAACCATTAGTGAACCTGTGTATGAAGAAGATGAAGAGTTAAATATGCAGGTTGAAGCTTGTCTAAGAGTCACTAATCCAAACAGTATTTACATTCCTATAACGATATGCATTGATGGATTTAATAATTATGAGTTATGTGCATTCGTAGATAGTGGATGTTCTGTTTGTTCTGGAAAGAAAACATTATTCCCTGAATTTATGTGGAAACCTGCTACTAAACCTATTCAAGTTAGAATAGCTGATAATAGTATTATGGTTCATTCAGAAGTTATTTTGGATTTATCAATTATGCTTGGGGGTTACCCTTGTATAATTCCTATTATTTGGGCTACTTAACAAACATCTCATGACATGATAATAGGAAATAACTTTCAAAGGCTATATTCTCCGTGTACTCAAAGCTTAGAAAGTATGATATTTACTATTAATGGAGATTTAGCTTGTGTTAGAAAAATGAAAGATGCATATACTCATCAAAAAATTGAATTCACGCGCAGTAAGCGTGGTGAGGAGCAGATAGTTCCAACGCAAAGAGAATTTGCGCTCTTTATAGATGAAGTAGGCATAAAAGAACAGATAACAACCCAACAAAAGGATTTATGTAGAGAATTATATTCTGAAGATCCTTTAAAGTTTTGGGATAAGGATAAGTCATTGCTAAGATAAAGCTTATAGATTCTAAGACTGTCATCAGAGTTAAGCAAATGGTTTATACCTATAAAGATCAACAGGAGTTTAAAGAACAAATAGAAGAACTGTTGAAAAAAGGATTAATTAGAGAAAGTAAGAGTCCTCATTCTAGTCCTGCATGTATGGTTAGGAATCATGCTGAAGAAAAAAGAGGAAAGGCTAGAATGGTTATCAATTATAATAAATTAAATGATAACACTGCCTTTGATGGATATTATATCCCTAATAAAACGGTCTTGTTCAATAGGATAAAAGGAGCCACATGGTTCTCCAAAATGGACTGTAAAAGTGGTTATTGGCAAGTTAAAATGGATAAAGACAGTATACCCTTAACAGCATTTAGCGCACCTCAAGGTCATTATGAATGGGTAGTTATGCCATTTGGGTTAAAGAACGCTCCACAGATATTCCAGAGAAGAATGGATAAAATCTTTAAACATCTTAAACATTGCTGTCTTGTTTACATTGATGATATCTTAATATTTTCTAAGACTTTAGAACAACATATGCATGATCTTAAAGCAATAACTCAAGAGTGCATAAATCATGGCATCGTTCTAGGACAGACAAAATGTATCTATGCAGTACCAGAAATTGAATTCCTAGGATTGAAGATTAAGGCAGGAGAAATTGTATTACAAGACCATATCCTTGAAAAGGTTGAAAAATTCCCTGATGTTATAGAGAATAGGAAGCAATTGGAAAGATTTTTAGGATGTCTCACTTATGCCTCTGACTTCATAAAAAATTTGGCTAAACTTAGGAAACCATTACGGAATAAGCTGAAAAAAGAAGAAGTGTGGACTTGGAGTAGTCAGGACACTAAGATAGTCCGAGAGCTTAAAAATTGTTGCATGAATTTGCCTGTGTTAACTTTACCCAATGAAGATGATGAACTTGTTCTTGAAACTGATGCGAGTAATTATCATTGGGGTGCTGTTTTAAAGATTAAGAAAGATAATAAGTTGTGCAGGTACAACAGTGGAAGTTTCAACAAGGCTGAATGTAACTACACCGTTATGGAAAAAAAGATTCTTGCCATCTTAAAAGGAATTAATAAAATTTATAATCTTTCTTGCTCCAAAACCCTTTACAGTAAGAACTGATTGTAAAGGAATACTGGGTTTTATTCAAAATAATCTTGATAATATGAAAGCGCAAGGGAGGCTCCTGCGTTGGCAATTAGCCCTTAACCAGTTTTCCTTTAACATTGAACATGTGCAGGGATCAAAGAACTCGTTAGCAGACAGCCTAACAAGAGAGCTTGCAAGTGATAGAAATGCCAAACAGATACATAACAAGCGGAAAACAACCAGTTATGAGGTTGTATCAGGATTGTGGATTAGAGAATGCCTCTCCACAACAGATAAAAGAGTCAGTCGGATTTCTCCTCTCCGTGCGTCCTTCGGATGCGGAGAGGGCTAAGTTTGCAGAAAAAATCGAGCATCATAAGAGATGGATGTCACCTCTCAGTAATTTAGTAGTTTCTTTTTTAGAAGAAGTTGGTAAGAGAAGATGTCGTTATGGATATCAAATAACAAACTGCATGTCCAGTACCAGAATATTAGAGCTAGAGATAGCTAACAAGATGCTTCAGCTTCCTTGGGAGCTCCAGGAAAAACTGAAGGGTTATTGGAAATATAAAGATTTTCCAGATCGGTATGCTCAGGTGATGAACAGTTATTCAGGTATTTACTACGACATATGGGAAGAATGGGGATCTCAAATTATGTATGGCCATTCTGGAATTGGAGGAGTTTGTCTATCAGGTAGTCCTGATGAAGACGCAAGAATTCTAAAAGCATGGGATTATGGGATGTGCCACGGGATATATGAAAGATTTTCTAGGCCATGGAGTCCATTGTACAAACATTTCACTAAGTTCCAGAAGTACGTGTTCAACAGGATTATAAAATCAAAAGAAGAAGACAATCTGATTAGTTCCATAAAGCCTGCTAATATGGAAACAGAAGGAGGGCATTCAAGAGCTCCACATTACCTACTTATGTTTCTCCAAATAACAGATTGTTTTTCAGAATATAATTCTATACCAGTACATCAAGCACCGGTCAAAACAGTTGTTGAAGCCAGAGCTAGGGGATCCTTCTACATCTACGAAATCATCAAGATGTATCAGAAGAAAGATGTAATTATGTTCAAGGTTGGGTTTACTACTGTCATAATTTCAAAAGAACTAAAACCCTATTTCTTAGAAGCATAGAGTCATCTGATTCTATCCAAGAATACTTATCACAAATTGAATATGAGAGATACTTATCACCAAAGGGTCAAGAGTTCCTTTGGGATCATCTAATGGACTGGGATCCAGAGTATTCAGAGAACCTGATCAAGCAAATAGAGCTTGATGAGTATGATGTTGAGAATTGGGAAGATAATGTTGGAGATGAAGGCATGCATAACCTCAATAATTGCATGAATTAACTTGTCAAGGCCACGTCACCATTCCACTTCAAACGGTCACAGAAGATCTTTGTCGTTTTACTTTTATCATTAATGTATTTTATTTTCAGAGTGCTTTTCTTTTTCAGAGAGTGATGGCACTGTTGTCATGTGAGTGGATTCCCTGAGACTTTGTCGGGTTATAATTTCAAGAGCACCAAGAGAGCACCCTATGCTCTCACCAGCTCTATAAATACACCCTCTTATAAGCTTAGAAGGGGCACCGAAAGATAGAGAGCAAAGTCTGAATCTAGAGAAAGAGAAATAGAAAGCTTTGAACTTGCTAGTGAAGCGGAGTTTCCCTCACTCTAAGAGTTCAAAACCTTCTATGGATCTTTCTAGCTTGAGTGTTTGAGTGATTTGTGTGTTTTTCAGTGTGTATGTGTGCTTGTAATCCTTTCAAATTCAATAAAAGTTTGTTTTTAAGAAAGGGAAAGCTACTTAATCGAAAGCTATGTCTTGAATAAACCGTTTTCTTGATTACAAACCTTTCATCCGGCTATACAAAGATTATAAGTTAGAGACTACAATCTGAGGTAGGAAACGAAACAGATCTGTGTTGTGCTTGGACTAAGGGAGTCCTGGTTGAGGATTAGCCACCCCTAGAAATCCGGGAGCTACAGGAACGCCGGAGGTCCAGTGATACTACGTCCAGGTAACGGTCAAACCTCTCTAATTTTGTTATCTTTTATTACGGAGCATGGTGGGCTTATGATCATTGAAAATAGCTTATTCGTGATATAGTTAGTAGATTATGGTAGCAAGTACCATTTTAAGTCATTAAATTTAACAAACCATTCCAAAAAGGATAGATCTAGAATAATTCATAGAGTATTGGGTAGATCTCGTAATTTAACCAAAATTAAGGATAAAATACAAAAAGTAACAATACATGACCAAGCGCACGGCCCGGTGCGCCTGATATTGGCCGAAATTTTGATACTACGGAGTATAATTTTTGATTTATCTATATTAAAAACAGATACAAAGGTGGTAGTCTAAGGAGAGGGGAATTAACTTTTAAAATCCTTTTGCTCAACAATCCTATTTGCTTGCTCAACAATCACCTATTTGTTATTTGCTCAACGAGACTTTAAGGGCTAGTCTGGTAGAATAAGACATGGTATCGGTCTGACAGCTACATGTTTGGTCTGATAGACTCTTTCCTGTCCAGCTGTCCTTAGACTGGGGTACCGTCCTCTCCCTCTAAATTTTTGTTTGACCAAAAAATAGAGTTTAAATATTAAGAAAAATTGCAGATATTAGGCAATAATTAACCGAACGTGTCACCTTCACGAACACCGGTTACAACGTACTGTCTGTTTGTAATGGAGAAGCAGGTTGCGAAACGAAAGCTTTCCAGTTGCGGTTCAAGCTGCTTAAGCTAATCCGGTCCGGTTCACTCTCCAATCCGTTTAATTCGATTCGACCAGACTCTGGAGTCTTCGATCGAAAGTGTTGTCTACCGCTACTTGCTTTAGCAAACCGCCACTTGGTTGATTCCAGTTTACACCTCGCTTCTTCCGGTAGCCTTAGAGTGAACCGGTCCAGAACTATTTGTGGTTCGCCATTTCGGTTTTCCATGATCGAACCCGGTTCACTTGGACCACCGTGGTATGAGCCTGGATGGATTGGGCTTTTCACTGGAGGACTAGTGTCCATGATGGTTATTTCTTGATGGTTGTCCACGGACGGATCGGTTTGAGTGGTCATTTGTGGCGGGGAATTAGTTGGGAGGACGTTATCGGAAGGTTCTAGAATGCTCCTACAAACGGGACATGTCGCTTGCGAATGGAGCCAAGGATCGATACACTCCGGATGGAAAATGTGGTTGCATTTGGGCAATAAGCGCAATACCTACATTGTATATATTCCAAACGATGGAAATCAAACTTTAAGATGTACATTGCATATTTGCACTTTCATACAATCCCCATGACATTGTAAGTTGGTAATACATATAGCTACGTATAAATGAATAATAATAATCTAAAAATGAACATTTATCTTTCAATTTTCATATAGTTTTCAAATTCAATCAATCTGGCCTAGTGGTTAAGATTGAATTCCGAGTCCGACGATACCTAAAAATCATGGCAAAGGGAATCACTCCATTCATTACTCCAAACCAAACAAACCATGGATGATAAGGGTTTGTGTTTCCATTCCTTTTCAATTTCATTCCGTTTCCGTTTTCGTTTCCCTTCCACCAACCAAACGCCCCCTTAGTGTACCCTTTATTTTCCTCACCCGAACCCAAACCTAAACGTATGTAACAGTGAACGTAAGTATGTACCTCGTGGTCTTGAAATTGGCTCAAGCAAATGGCGCATTCTAGATCAGCATCGACCCCGCGGTGCACTTTAACATCCTCGTAAAAGTAGGTCGGAAAGCCCTCAATGGTTTCCTGGCTAAGCCCCTCAGGCACCCTCCGACCCAGACCAGCTCCTAAGCCACCTCCACCGACCACACCGATCCCGAAAAAATGGACCCCGAGGATGTGGCGAAACAAGACGAAGACGATGCCCGATAAGAAGAAGCCCACGGCCACCACCAACAGGAATATGGTAAAGCCCCAGCTAACGCTAATGGTCGACGTGGTGGAGCTGCTCAGGCTGTTTCCGCTTTCTGACGGCGGCTGAGCCGATGACGCCGTGTGCCATGTTGATTGGAGGAGGAGGAGCAAGAACAAGATGAGCATGCTCGATGGATGATGGATCAATGGAGTTGGCTAAATGAGAGGCTTCCATGACCAATCGGTGATCGAGGGATATAATTATATATATAAATTGATAATTAATCCATTTGGATTAAGGAGATCGAGCCGATGTAGTGTTTGAATGGGATACACGTAGTTCGCATCTAATAATACATTAGGTAGGAGCGAGCTAGGGCTTAATTCAACTTGTTTGGTGCGAGTGTGTTGTTATATATACATTGAATCTTTTCTATAAAAATATCACAGAATATGCTCCTTAATTGGATGTTGTTTCATTAAATAAAAGTCAACACTGCAGGCCTTAGCCCAACCCCTAGTTTTAATGCTACTTGAATTGACCTCGATGTTGTTTGCAAATTAAGCTACATTAACTATCAAAGAGTGTATAAAGATGTTACCGGTTCGATTTTAATGGCAGTGCTCTCGATTAAAAAAAGAGTGGAATATATGTTCCTCCACCAAAAAAATAATGAACTGTATCCTATAGCATCCTTGCACTAAGATAAGGGCGGGTATATTTTTTTTGATAGGGAAAAGGATTAGGCTAGACTCATGACAAATGTGAGGACTATCCTAGGACATCCTTGTAGATGAGGTCCCAAAGGACCAGATTGGACTCGAGCGAGACAGACGAAACTCAGCAATCTGCAACAAAGTTGGCTTCACGGAAATACATGGGTAATACACCAAAACTTTGCAACCGATCTAGCAAACACTAAATATTAGTAAAAACCAGCTCCACCTCTCACGGACAACTCCAGTCACCTAGCACAGCTTTAACAAGTTGTTGGTTATCGCTTTCAAAGAAAAGATGGGGAATACCTTGCCGAACAACCTCTAAAATCTCTTGTTGAAGCACTAAGGCTTCAGATGACATACTAAGCGGTTTATGAGAAATCCCCCGCCTAGATGCATAGGATTGCCCCGACAATCCCTGCAAACAAAGATGAAGGAAACAATACCGTCAGAATAAATAACACCGTCAAAATTGAGCTTGATGAAATTTTATTGGGGTGCAGCTTTATCGGGGAATTTCTCATCTAATAGGGGCACCTGCAGATAGGGCACCTCTTTCTCCTTTTTGGTCCATTTGGTTGAATTTTTTTTAGCTTGGTTAGCAATTCGTGGGGTTATTGAACTTCGGTTTTCCTCTTCAAAGATTTTCTTATTACGAAGAAACTAGATACACCATAAAGTGCAAACTAGTTCTTCCATTTCCTCGTTAGAGATTTTAGTGCGAATATCTTTAGTGAAAAAGTAATGGGTGTCGGTTTTCGGTGTTAATATGGCTAACTATTTGAGCAACTCTATATATGTTGATGGAGGCCATGACTTGACTAGTGTGGTTGCATTTTAGAAAGAGGCGGTAAGCATCCTCATTAGTATTATAACAATATTCGCATCCTGCATTTTTGAAAGAGGCGGTAAGCATCCTCATTAGTATTATAACAATATTCGCATCCTTATGGAACCGTAATGTGGTTAGCTATGGTCATTTGGTTTGAGTGATTAGATTTTAGGGTGGTATTCTAAGATTATCATTTCAAACCTCATATAGTATAAGTGAACTTTTAAATAATAGTTAGATTTATCATAAACCTTGCCCCATAAAAATATAAAAAATGGATTTGGATCAATTATGAAAGAACTTATTAAAGTACTATACATAATTACATATAGGAATAGTTCCAATGAGGGATTTCGGGGTCAAAATGAGGAGGGGCAAAGGGTACAAAGATTATAAAAAATGAAGAATTCAACAAGTCTGGCGTCTAACACCTTGGCACTCCTTATTAGATTCGCGATCAAGTGAGAACAACTCATACGGTGTAAAATGCGAACACCTTATGGCCGTTAGATCTGGGCAAATTAACGGACTGATTTTAACACGCAGCTCCCCCTTGCTTTTAACTGGGAAGGGCATTTTCGTCTTTTTGCCCTGCTTTACTGTTCATCGATCTCCCCCTTGTTTCTCTACGCTCGCAGAGAGCGTTTGTTTTAGCGGATTGTTCATTGATCTCTTCGGCTCTCTTCTCCAACAAAATTCGATTGTTTTTCAACTGTATTTTCGTCCTTTGGCTCTTGTTCAATTGCTTCTATGGATATAGGTAACGATTTATGATTTTTGAAAGTGAGAATTTATGCTTTGCTAGTTTTAGGTTTTCCTTGAGCAAGATAACTGAGAACTTGTGAATTTGACATAAGTTTGGGTGTATGATTGGTGTTTTACATGATTTGATTGCATTAGAAAGTGATTTTGAAGTTTTCGATTGACCCTAGAAGCTGATTATGTACGTTTTGCCCGATTGTCTACCATGTGTTCGACAAAATGCCTCAACCAACGTGCTTAAATTTACATGAACCGTTCAATGGATTCCAATGAACCTTTACTTGAAAGTTTATGAACCATACCGATACTCTTTGTGAACCAAAAGAATACCCGTATTTGCCCATTTGTAGTGTGTTTTCATGTTGTTTCACTCATAGCTTTTATGTTTCTTTTGTAGGTTGTTCATCAAGTTCCGGCCATCCTAACATTTCTCATTCGGATGGTGATGCTAGTACCGATGGACTTTCATTGAATGACAATGATGCAAGTACACAAGTTTTTATATTGGATTGAAAAATCACACTTACTAGCTCAATCTGTTTAAGTAGCCTTCTCGGTACCAATTGCACAGCTTCTTTTAAGCCTACCATGTAGTCAATTTTTTCCCAAGTGTTTACACACTTTTCGCGTTTTGTCATACATGAACCAAGTGATTCATATCCATGAACCATCGCGTAGAAGATAATGAACCATCGCGTAGAACATAATGAACCATCGCGTTTTGAGGATTAAGTTGTCTTATATGCAGTTTCACATTAAATGAACCGAATGACTAAAGTTCATGAACCGACAAGATGAACCCAATGAACCAAACACCTGTCGTTTATGAACCGCGATTGATATGAACTTCATGAAAAGCTGAACACACCTTTCGCACGATAATGATAACGATGAGCACGATAACGATGCCTACATTCTTCACTTATCACAAGATTGTTCTTATTTCATTACTACTTGTACGGTTGAATATAAACTTCAAACAATGTTTTGATATGTGTGTTTGAGGATTCAGTTATCTTCTATGCACTTTAACATTAAATGAACTGTATAATTACACGACATGAACCTACAAGTGGAACACAATGAACCAAATTCTTTTATGTTACACAATTTACGCATTTCATATATGAACCGAGTGATTCAAATTCATGAACCATTACGTCGAATTCAATGAACCAAATAATTATACTTCATGAACTTAAAAACAGTGAACCTACAAGTGGAACACAATGAACCTCTAAGTGGAGTACAATGAACATTTTTGGTCAAAATCATTTTATTTACAAGTTTGCCACCGTTTTTTCCGTTTTGCTTATATCCTCCTTTAATCTCTACCGTCAGATCCGAAAGATCTAACGGTAGAGACTGTTTCTCATTTTACACTATAAGAGTTGTTCTTACCAGAACCAAACTCCTCCTTATTATACTATATAACATGGTCAACCTTTTCCGTGACATAAAGTCAACGAAACAAACCCCCTAAAATTACTTTCTCTTGCTAGCCCCATAAATTCTTCTTCCAAAAGGGACCCGACCAACGCCGGAAAACCCACCAACGTACATCACATAAAACCTCAAGTTTCAATGTAAATGAACAAACCATACATGAAAACCCTTTTTATTTTTGGTTGAAACCATACATGAAAACCCTTACCCAACAATGATTCATTTGAAGAAATCCTTCTCCGAACAACTCTAGTAGTTTAACCCTCAAAATATAACTTTGTCTTACCATGTGCTCAAAGTACTCCAATCAATGTGTGATCATGTTTTGCCTAGGAGTTTAAGTACGCCACTATTTCCACTATTCCTCATGGAGCTCCTCAGCTCCAGTTGTACTCTTCTTTACACGGATGATAAAAGGTAAAAATAATGTTAAAGTCAATATAGATAATGGGGCCTTATTTGAAATGTCGAAAATGTTATCCAAAAAATAAAGTAAATTATATAAGTATGTCAATATTTTTCTAAAAAATATTTTTAGGTCAATCTTATTAATTGACAAGTTTTTACTGTATAAAGTTTAAAAGATTATGTTGTAGCTAAAAATATATTATAAGTTCAACATGTTATCGTCATTTTTATCGCTTTTGTAAAACAAGAGGGTTATTTTTGTAATTCATCACAATTAAATTCAAATAGCACAACAACTTTGTGCTCATTTTGTGTTCTTGGGATCTGATTTCCAAATGGTCACAAGTCACAACTCATTCGTTTCTCAATGGATTTTTTATACAAAAGAATTTTGGAAAGTTCGACCAAAAAAAGAATTTTTGAAAGCCCATAAACCGATCTACAAACCTTCGATTGGATGTAAAATTACAAGGTTTTGACACGAGTTGAGGTTGAACAGTCGAGCCAATCTTGTTTTCTTTGTTCATTGGGCTTTCTGTATTTGGGTTACATCCGAGCAATGAGAGATGCATAAATGATCAAGTTGGGCATTCAATAGGGTCGTAATGAGGTAGAGGATTAATGCAATATAATCATATTAACTTAAATTGTTGGCAATGCATTCAAATGCACAAAATCTTTAATACTAGGAATAAGGCCCGTGCGTACCGCACGGGGTTTTCGGGGTATAGTATGAACGGATTGTTTGCATGTTTTGTTTATTTCGGTAAATTTAAATAAAGGTATGCTGTTTATTTATATGTATATATATATTTATACCATTTTATACCATTATTATAAGTTTTGAGCAAGTAATTTTGTTTTTAACTTGGATACAAAAAAATAGTCTGTTGGCCAAAATTTTAACGTTTTACCAAAAATATGTAACGTATTTTGACACTTCAAGTGCCCGAATTAATGTGCGATCAATATAGGCCTAATGGCATAGATATTCATATGTAACTTTGTTTTTTTTGAGCAAAATATTCATATGGAACTTACTAACCCCACTTAAGTATTATTGTTACTTAGCAGTTAGTGGTAATTAAAAATGCTATATAATCCAACCGAATATAATTTTATATTTGTGCTAAACAATTTGAACTTAAAAAAAAATTATGTGCTAAACTTATGATGACCGTTATCGATCTTAATTTGAATTTACATTCGCACGACTCTTTTTAGGTTAATTCCATTCCGGTATTGTAAGCCACGGACGCGATATGGATTGTGTGTGATGCAGGATCTCTTGGCCAAAAATCATCAGGTGCTCTTATAACTGCCTTGCACTGTCAAATTCAAAGGAAAAATATCAAGCATGTGAAGAAAAGATCAAAACTTCAAATGAAAATACAACAGAAAGAAAAGAATTCAAGAGGTTACCTGTACAAACCATCAATGTTGTGGCTCATATAGGATATAATAGTTATTCTTGAAATTCCTAGCAATAGAAGCTTTTAATGCCTTGTGATACTTTCTAGCAAGTCTGACTCTTCCTTCATGATCGATGCCAAGTGTTTCAAGCATATTTTGAACATAAACCTTAACACCATCAATGGCAACTGAATAAAAGGTAGGTTATTGTTACCTTCTCTGTTGGATAGACCGTCTTGGTACAGCCTATACATTTATCCCTCATTCCAACAAACATCATTGACGCCTTACTTGGTGGCTTCTGCTTGATTTAGCACAATGAAGATCAAGCTCGCTGTTGTCGATGGAGGAGGCGGGGGTTACCCCGTTTGATCGGTCCGACGGCGGGCGGTGTCATATTCTATCGCCTTGTGAAGCGGTGTCGCTGGCTTTACCACTTTGGACAGGCCATGAGAAGCATACATTCATATTCATTCGCTCTTTCAATTGGTTTGATTACTTCAAAATCGTTTTTGTTTTTGGTTCTTTGTTGTTGGTGTGTGTGATCTAAAAAATTCCAATGGGGAGATGTATTTAAAAGAACACCCTCTTTCGGGACTGAATGGCCTGATTTCTCAGGCTTGCTGTTAATTCTGCAATTATGTGGCTTATCACACACTGTTTCAGCAAATCAAATTGTTCTGTTCGAATTTTCGTTGTTTGTTTCTTCGTCTTTCCGAGGAGAACCCTTTGGTTCTATGAGCATTTGCGATTGAGAGATCCCACTGATTAAATTAGCCAAAAAACAGACCAAGGAAGGGATCCTGCTAGACCATCACATAGAGATTGATTTTATTGATGATCCGGGACTTAATAATGAACCTAACTAAAATTACTCACCCTGATAAAAAAAAGAAGTGAAAGTTGATAGTGAGCATTTCAAATCAAATCAAATGTTGCTTTCTGAATTTTATGATGCTCAACACCAATACGTTCACACAACCTCCAAACTAATGTGAATTTTGCTCTTGCTTTTTTTGTCACAAAGCAGGACCAACAATAAATCTAACAAAATAGCAAATTAATTTGCCCACTCATTGTAAAATTAAATTTAATTTAGAAAGTGTGCAATACTACAGTAAAAACATGAATGTGGTCTGTTAAGGCCCAAGCTTGAACACAATGACTCTCTACAATCAGCTGAACGCTATTAATAACCCTTGTGCCGACTTGCAAACCTTTTTCCTATCAAACTGAACACAACGACAGACGATTGATCAGTGAGTATTTGGATCCAACTAAAATACTCGTATGGATTATTTTTGCACACTAACTTGATAAATTGTTCCTGCAAAAAATCTCTCTTGGTTAATGGGTTCTAAATCATGGGAAACCCCTGCGCCGGCTTGCAAACCTTTTACCTATCAAACTAACCACACTGTCAGTAGTCTTCTCAGGTTTGGCGAATTTGGGTGTGCCTGAAAGATTGATTTGAATGAAGACTCGTTGTTGGTGTAAAAGTATAGCAAAATCATGAAAGAGATGGTGGGTTACCTTCAAAACCCTTGTCAATGCTTCTGATTCTCTTGAAACTCTGATAACATGTGAACTTCAATCCTTGTAGAGACACCAACTTAATAGTCATGTTGCCATACAATAGGGAAAAAAATCAGAAAAACTAACTGACCTTCAATTCTGGAGTATGTCCTAATGGTGCCAACCTCAAAACATCATGGAACTGTGAAGAAATTTGTTGCAATGATGGTTGACCATTACTAACCAAGCAAGTAGATATTCCAGTTCAAAATGCTGAATTCATCAAAATCATTTACCAAATTAATTCTTTTATGTTGGAAGCTAGATGTCAAGCTCGATGCAAAATTCTTGACTGCAGCAGACCAATTATATTGATCACTCTAAAGAGGATTTATTTAATATGAAACTCCCATGAGAACAACACCCGAGTCTTGCACTGAAGCCTTGGGCAGTACATCTGAAAACTCTTGCTTACGGATACTCTTAGCCGAATGCATTAAGCTCCATCTACAAATAGATACTAAAATTTATAAAGATGCCAAAACAATGAAGAAAAGTGATTGTAAAAAAGAGAAGGAAGCCATGATTGGACCTTCATGCCACCTTGACTATAGGAATCTATGTGGTGTATGTACAGGCCATAAGAGAATCAGCAAGGAGAACCATCATCCCAAGGAAAACAGGAGAAGAAAACATGAGATCAAATCCAAGTGTAAGGATTGAACTCCAAGTGAAGAACCGGAAAACAGGATTACAGAAACATCCTGTCTATGAAATACC
Source organism: Polygonum maritimum (assembly GCA_963924305.1). Classification (NCBI taxonomy): domain Eukaryota; kingdom Viridiplantae; phylum Streptophyta; class Magnoliopsida; order Caryophyllales; family Polygonaceae; genus Polygonum; species Polygonum maritimum. The sequence goes on from OZ002734.1 coordinate 29,109,189, forward strand.
TCAGAGGATTTCACGCTTTTCTTCACAATAAATCCCCAAGTCTTTTTCTTTGATCTCATTTGCTCTTTTACTCGCCGGCGACTGAAGCACGGTCTCCTCTTCGACGATGAAAGTTGAGAGCCTGCATTCAACACAAAACCTCGATCGATTAGGCCTCCCTAGCTTAAACTCTAGATTGCCAAATCAGGAATGTAGATCTTGGATTTCTTTACCAGATATGGAAAAAAAAAATAAACAAAACAGAATATAGAGATGAGTTGTAATGGGAGAAGCCCTACTGTATCTGCCAATTGAGCCAATTCATCTAGAGACTCCTCTTTTCTAGAAGATTCAATCCTAACACCTTTTTGCTCAACACCAACAACATAAGCTTTTTTTGCATATATCTGACAAAACAGATTCAAGTCAAGCGAAACTGAAATCTCATGCCAACATTCAAGAGAAATCAAGACAAAAAAGCTAACCTCTTGTCCATTTTGTAGCCTAAACTGATCGTCGTAACTCTCCTCTTTCTTGTGCTCGTCTCTCTTCCTCTTACTCAAGAAAGGATCAACCTGAATCAAAACCAAAGAACCAAAACCATTGAAATACACGTTACTTACTATCCAAGGGAAAGAATAATAGAGTCAAAGCTCCAAGCTATTAGAATCAAAGCTCCAAGCTAACTAACCTGACTATGAATTCCATTAATTGTTCCCTTTAGACGATTTGCAGTTGAACCCAAGGACCAGCCAACCTCCCAACTATGCTCCAGAGATGGAGCTGAAGAGTCCTTTCAACTTAATCGCCCGTGACAATAAAGGTACATCAACCTGTTCAAGAAGCAAAGTGGTTAGACTATCATTCACGCGCATGATCAGACCACAATCATTCTGCTGCAAAGAAACCCTAGGACCACAATCAAAACAGAATATAGAGATGAGCTGAAGATAAACCAAATTTTCGGTTTATAACAAAAGGGCAAATTGCAGGATTTCTTACATTAGCAAGAGACTCCAAAGAGTGAACGTAGTCCTTATTTTGACGAACCCAGCTCTTGTAAGCCTCCATATGTATCAGGATTCATTGAACATACCCTATGCAATAATAATGCAGAAACCCTAAATCACAGGTTCATACCCTAGCTATTGAACTTAAATTCTCGATTGAACATCAAAACAACACCAATATCCGAACACGGATCCAAATCCCTAAACCTTGAGCTCGAAATTTCGATTGAACATCAAATTAAAATAGGAAATAGGAGAGAAGGGACCATACCGGTAGAGGAGGAAGAAAGAGCGTCTTTGGCAAACGCCGGTTGAACAGTGGCGGCAAGGAAGAAACAGGCAGCGAGGAAGGAGGATCGAACGGCGAAGGCAACGTCCACACTTCTGCTCTAGCGTCGGGTGAGGCTCGAGCGTTGGTGGGTGGTCAGGCCAGAGTCGGGTTGTTGGTTGTCAAGGGCGGGGCGTCGAGCGAAGTCGGCCGGAGAAGGGACTGTCTCCGCTAGGCCGGGGTTGCGTCGGGAAGAGCAGGGATCGAGCCGAGCAAGAAAGCGGCCGGCGGTGTGGGTTCCGGTGGGATCGAGGTCCCAGAGAGAGGGAGCAGAGAGAGAGAGGCGTGAAGGGGGCTGGGGTGAGAGAGATGGAGAAGAATTGCACCGGTATAAATGTGGGAGGAAGGCCAAATACATTCCACCCGTTAGTGTACGTTTCATATTCCGCCGGTCACAATTCACCAATATAACGTCACCAATAGAACCGATTCAGTGGAAAGGGCATTAAAGAGAATAGGGGAAAAACAAATTTCACCGGTGAAAACGAAGGAAAACCGCATAAAAACTATAGGATTGTGATAAAATGTCGAGCATTGATTGCGGACTCCGACTGTAGTTTATAGTATTATAGATTTAGGAGGAAAACTTTGTTTGGAAGCGAAGAGTTCACATACGATTGGAGGGGTCTTTTTCTACACAAATCTTGTCCTATAAAATCTCAAGTTGTAGCGATAAGTGTCAGCTATAATTGTCCTTTGAAAATCTTTCCGAGAAAACTCCATTCGAGGCTTCAATTTTATTTAGCGAAAACACGAACTCTTTTGAAGTCTCATAATTAGCCCAAAAAAGAGTATATGATTAGCCTTCAATCTTAAGAACATATCGTCCACGGTCCACCCCATTCGTTTAATCTATGCATAGGCTAACCCTTCAACCTTTTTTTTTCCATGTTCGACAGAGGGTTCAGAGCTGAACTAAGATACCAAAGAAACAGAAAATGTACATAACGAAGGGACACACTTAATTAGTAACTCTTTTATGCATAAGAAACTTTGGTCATATTGGGCAATTAAGGAAGGTTTTCTAGAAGCTTGTACAACTTTAAAAGTTTTTTTAGACATAATGAGTACACGAAATGATGATTAATTAAGGGCATAGAATCATTTACAATGCAATATTCTGCCTTTCCTCTAGACAAAGCGTCAGTGATGATGATCAGGAGACAGTGGGGTTTCCTAGAATAGTACGTAGAAATAAATAATGACAAAGAACCCAGATGAGAGATGCCATTATCATACGGAGTACCTCCCAAATATACAGTAGTATAAAGTACAAGACCGTGATGTCATACTCCCTCCGTTTCACAATAAGTGTCGTTTTAGCTCTTAACACAGTTTTTAAGAAAAGCAATCATTCACTTTAAAACTTACAACTTTTTCTTAATCTTACCACTCATTACATTTTTTTGGCCAATGAATGAACAACTTTAGTCAACAAATACACCTTCCAATAAAAATTATCATTATTCAACCCTAATAAATCACTTTGAAAACCTAAAACGACACATATTATGAAACAAATTTTAAGTGCTAAAACGACACTTATTGTAAAACGGAGGGAGTATATACTTATATTCTTGAAAGCCCCTCACTATCTTTTCATTAGACCACGTGACGTGAAACTGATTATAATGCTCAAAGCGGTCACTCCAACATAGTTGGACGACAAATCAATATTGAGATGCAGACCCTTGAGTGAATATATTAAAGGATAAAAACATATACGTACCATTATCCATCATTAATAATGATAATGTCATCACTTCAGTTGTACTCAAAATGAAAATTCCTTTTATCCTTTTCGGATAATTAAGTAGCCCACCTTTTTCGTACATAGATAACCCATTCATCCACTAATGATTTTAATACGTTTAAATCACATATGCCCATCTTTCATTTACAATTTAATATTCAATTTGTATTTATTAGAGCATTGTTGAAATATGAGAACAATTTAGGTAGCTCGAATTTCATGCATTGATAAGGGATATTTTGAATATGTTACAATTATCAAGGGCAAATGAATGTTTGGGAGATAGAGATTACACTTTTATTTTATAAATAACGCTTCTTTTTTCGTCCCAAAATGAACTTTAAAAATTGTATTTTCACATGTTAATTTTATAAAATTCCATGAATTTCTATAAGCTATAATTACCAACTCTACACTAGTTTCTTTTCAAGTTAAAGAAAAAGAGTACACATGTGTTCTCAATGTTGTAAGCTTTGCTAAAAAAAATGTTGTAAGCAACTAGTGCAAAAAGTACCAACTGCATTCTGATTCTATAGCTCTCAACCAAATACTCCAGCTAAATCACTACAATGATCTTTCTGATGCATAAACAAAAGCCATCTTCCCTGTCGAGTAGTCGGTATTTTTTGTATTGGTTCACATGGCAGCAAACTGAGCCAAAAAAAAGAGGGGACATTTCCTCCATATATCATAAGGATCTTTACGGGGAAGGAATGAAGGAAATGTTACTCTCTTTGTATTGCATGGGTTACCCTGTGGAAGTTGAGAATAATCGCACAGCATGTATGCAACTCTCAAAAGGGTGCATATCAGTTCAGTACTCTTCAACGCTTGACAAGCCATTTATGGTGTTTCATTCATATGCAAAACGATGGCACGGGGAAAATGTGTTTAGGCTGAAGGCGAAGGGCAATGCACATGTTTGTGAACACGTTGTAAAATACAGTGAGACAAGTAGATCTAATTAATGGTGGACCAAAAAACAGAGTGTTCAACCTAAGAATGAAATGAATTTTTTTTTGTTTAGTGAAAGGACAGTTTTTTGTTAAATAAACTCAGTATCCGACACAAAAACATTCCAAATGATAGATGGAGGGACCAGATGAATGGAGCAATAAACTACTCCGTAATAAGTACAATTAATGCATGTGAATCAGTGTCCACTATCAACATCATGACCACTTCACTACAAGCAGCAAAGGTCATTCATAAATAAATCATAAAAGGACATAAAGAGAGATTTTCTGAATTATATCTGATTCCCAATCACGTTTCAAAGCTTTTCAGCTGATGTATGTAGAGAGATTGATTGCTGTGGGGCATTCAGGATCAGCAGCAGAGAATCCAACTCCCCACGATATAATATCATATCAGCATCATCATCATGCAAAAGCCAAAAACAAAAAGTACAGAACCAGCAACAGCAAAAAGAGGAGAGGAATCACAAGGGAGCAAATACGGCAGTACTACACAAATATCAACATATTAGTTAACTTCTTTGAAGCTATCTACTTGGTCTTTTTAACACTCCTAAGCAAAAGCCCTTTTTTGCACTTTCTTGCCAATTCTACCCATGTAAATTGTAGAAAAATGTGGGGGCATTCTCAGCTTTACTTGCCAGGAGATTGATTTACAATAAACCATCTTAAATTTCTAGAAACCCCAAAATAACAACAGAGAAGGAAAAAAGAGCATAATATATAACCCTAAGCTTCAATAGGTAAAAGGACTAGCCCCTTGCACCCAGATTCCTGTGAATAGGACAACCATAGATTTCATTCCTCCTCTTCCCATACAGATTTTCCAAGTAAGACGCAAAAGTGGTAAAGCTCTAATACTTTTCGGTTGGAGCAAAGCCAAGAAATATCAGAGTGACAGACATTGTACCCTGTCAGGCAGATTCTTTGGTGCATTGTATGCATTGACATATCTCTGAGGGCGTGCTCTCTGAGCGGAGCCATCAGAAGACGATGATGAAGTATCGGTACCATCAACTTGACCTCGCCCATGGAACCTCGCAAAACGGTTGATCACAGAGAATCTCTCTAGATCTTGGCATTCCAATCTCAAGTCCAAAACAGAGACTCTCTTGTCCAATCTGCACAGCAAATTAAAATGTGTAATGCAGGTGAGGTGAAATCTCTAGGGCTTAATTGGTTTAGAGGAAAATTTACTTTTTTGAAAGAGAAATATGTATAATATAACTATGGGGTTTTAGGATTTGTGCAATAGAAATATTCTTTGTAACAAAAATTACCTTCTCAAAGAAAAGTGTTTAGTAATATCAAAACACTAGAAACCGACAAAATCATACCTCAGTAAATCGTTATCAAGATTTTTTGCCTTGTTAATGAATTGTTCCATGACTTTCTTGAGATGTTGATCTCGGATTCTTCTATCATTGCCCTTGGACTCCTTGCATGGACTAAAAAAATAATATAGGAAAGAAGTGTCAAGATTTCATTCAGGATAAAGCGGTCAGTACTGGCAAAAATTGCAATAGGGAAACAACTACTTGTTTGGAAATAAACAGATCTTACATTTTTTCCTTGTCCGGGCTAACACAAGAGTCACTTTCTGGTTGGCAAGTTAAACTGCAAGCTTCAGCTAATGCTGATCGAGCAGTAAAATAAGCAACAGTTTCAAGGTCCTTGGTAGCATCAAGGGAGAGAAGTGATGGAGGAGGAGGGCAGAAAATCTGCTGCATAAGCTGGGTTGTCAGCACAAGCCTTTTTCTAGATCTCACTGCCGGTGAAACATCTTCATGCACATCAGTTTCATCTTCAACCTGTTGCAATATAAAAAATAAAACGATCTTACCACGAAATTTCTAGAAATAACTGCATAAGATTATAGTAGAGCTAATTTACTATGAGATACCTTCTCAATCACTCGTTGCGTTGATTGTGCCCAGTCTTCTTCTGAGGAGCTGCAAAGGAGTAAACCATGACAGATGATTACTTTACTTGCAACATACTCAATATGATAGCATATGAGTGTCATTGAAGTTTCTACAAAGAAGAGTTTCTTCTCTGAAGTTAGAATAGCTAAGTGCAGAAGCTAATGAAAACCAAAGAAACAGCAAATAACCACCTTATGGTTGGAAGCGACTGATCACCTAATGCCACTTCTTTATGCCAGGGTAGAAGATCAAGGGCATCCCTCTTTCTCTTCCTGGGCCTAAAAGAAGTAATAGTGGAGGCCAATGGAAGATTGGCAGAGATGTGCTCAGTTGGAACCTGTGGTACATTTTGCCAAACATTTTCCTTCTGACCAGTCTGCATATTGACCTGTTCAGGAGCCAAGTACTTGGAAGACTTGTTGATCATGAATTGTTGATCCGTGTTTTGTGCCGAATGAGCTCTCTGCGCATCATGCACGGGCATCAACTGCCCGTTCTTGAAAGTTCCAAACTGTTTAAACCAGGTTGGAGCCATCTGCAAACTAATCTGAGAATGCTCAGCTATTGGAGCTGCCACATTGCTACCACTTACCTTCTGAGGTTCACCTTGACCAGATGAAAGATCTTGAGATGCTGCATTTGCAGTTTGCTGCTGAATATGCTTTTCCTGTTCATTACCCGGTGGTATATTAGCATCCAAAGATGAAATAGAGTTATTCCTTGATGATGCATTTTTGTCAAGATAACTCAACCCGTCAGGGCCATTATCTGACCCTTTGAATCTCTTCGCCTGCAAGACATGAGGATCCATCTCTTTCCTAGTTTGCATTTGATGTAACAATGAGTAGTTGTCAACTGTATTGCTGTTCGGCTTTAAAGAACGACCAAAAGCTTGAATATCTTCTTTGGTAGCAGCAGAGTTTTGGGTTGAACCTTCAGAACGACTGCTTGCAAAAATTTCTTTCCCCTGTGACATACTTGCTGGTTTTTGGGACGCATCCACATGTCTATCATTCACTGGTTCCTTCATGTCCAAAAGATTTTGGGAAATATGTCCTTTTTTCATTGTGTCTTGACTCTCCTGCTTCTGTTTGGTAAAGGCACTTGTTTCTGGGATATTATTCAACTGAAACTGGTTCTTAAACATGTCTGCAGCATTAAGAGTTTGACTAGGTAAAAGTTGCTGAGGCGGTGTCATATCAGTGCGCAGATTGGGAACCATTGATGACAAATTGCCCTTCTGATACACATCAGATGTAATAGAAGGCTGTAGAGAAGAAGACACGTCCAATCCTGTCATTTGCTGCAACTGTACTTGTGTGTCAGAATGATCTGTGCTAGGTGAAGGGGTGTTTACCCTTTGTGCTGCTGTAGAAGTCATCTGTTTGTCCTGGGGTGCTTGCCAATCGAAAGATGCATTCCCTTGCTGATTCACCTTCAATGCTGCAGTAGCTACCTGCTGATTATGAAGCAGATTTTTCAAATGCTGTGATTGAGCAGGAAAGGATCCAGGGAAATTCCCCTGCATGTTGCGTGCTAAAGATTCATGGATATGCCAAGGAACATCAGATCTATTAGTCTGAGCTCCCACTTGTTGGGCATCGTGTACAGAAGACAAGGACTGACCAGAACCAGCTTGAGTTAACCAGGCATGGGATTTATCTCCCTTATCAGAAGCAAGGTAGCTTGAACTCGGAGAATTAGCATTGTGTGACATGTTTTGAGAAGGCACCAAAAAATTTGGAGCTGGAAGTCCTTGAGATGGTGGGGCTAACTGCAGACCAAAACCTTGTGAAGAAAATGAATACCCTGGACTGAATGCTGCATTTCTACCGGAAGCTTCTGGTTCATTTGCACTTGATTGCCTAGTGCGGTCACTGGAGTTGAGATTTACCACTGTGGTGTGGTCCTTGGATTGATCAACCTTGTGCAGCAGCTCCAACATATTTTGGCCGCTGAAGGGAAGATCGCAGAAAAATGATAAGTTGTGTAAATAACAAGGCGAGAAATAGATGATTCAGGTAGAAATTTCAGCTACTTGCCCCAAATAATTACAAGAGCACATTATTAACCCAACATAGAAATCTTATCTGGAGTTCTTGACAGCCTGGACCACAATAGAAGGAAACTAACAAAATTCTGGATGTCATACCTTGATGTCATAGGAGTATTTGGAGTAGACATACCACCAGATCTGTCAAAGGAGTTAAGTGTAGCAGATACAAAGCCTGGGTGGATTTGACTGGGTGAAATTCCATATGATGCTCTTACATCCCCCTGCAAATTAGAGTAAAGCCTTCACAATTAGATATTAACCACAAGAAAATTGTGCAAGATAATCACATACATTTATACAAGTCCACATAGCACCTAATCAATTATGATAGAGTATTAAGAGTAAGAGATACAGAGTTGCGGCTCCCAAGGAGTGATCATATCTACCTGACCAGATGTAATCTGTTTTCCACCAGACATACCATGTGTATCGCCAGCATCTAACCACACATTTTCTCTCATTCTACCAGATGACGCACGATTTGATAGATTAGAACTATAGCTATCACTAGAATTTTCTCTCTTATCACTACTTCCTGTCTCAGGAATTTCAGTCATGCCACGATCATAGCTGTTCGTTGAAGAATGGATCACTCGTTGGATACCCTTATTCAGATGTTGTTGGTACTTCCCAAAACCATCAACTCCAGATTTGACATCAGAGCTGACAGATCTCCAGAATTCTTGCTGATGGTTATGATCTGACATGCGAATATCATCCTTTGTATTGATCTGATGTCTTTGCATTTCAGCACTTGAATCAGGACCAACACAGAGCGAAGATCTGCGTCCACCATCACCTACATTCAAATTCACACCAACATCACTATCACTGCTCGGAAATTTCTCTTGATCTCTTGACACTAAGCCATGATTAGATACGGATTGAATAATATTCAGAGCACCGGGTCTGTTTTCCAAAGAAGATGTTCTCTGTTGATGGCTCCATGGGGTTATGGGGCTCTTGGAACTAAAATCCCCAAAACCATAATCCGATTCATGACCCTGACTTCCTTCTCCCATTGCCTTTGAGTGACTGCGATCTGACCATTTCTTTCCTTCTTCTGAAGTTTGCTGGCCAGACCTAGTTGATAGACCCTCTCGACCTTGATTTGTCAACGGCTTTTGTAATCCTGAATTATGATAAGCAGGACCCATACTCGTATCAGGTGAAGGCCTTGAATTCACTGGGGCCATAGAAGACCTTTCAAACCAACTTGCTGGCTGTTCTCCACTATCAAGGAACTTAGGAGGCTGTTTTTTAGCAGTCTGGGATCCAGAATTTTGTACACCTGCCCCCCTCCAATCTTCTTGCACCACAGTATCACTGCTAGCAGATTCTGCCACAGCAGACTGCATTAGAGCACTCCAACTTCCACTTTGCAATGAAGGTAATGCTCCGTCTAAGTGATTAACACCTGTAGTGCTTCCACTGAGGCTCCCTCCAAATGCCTCCCATATATTGTCATCATCGCCGAAGAGAATCTTCTCTTCTGTTGGATCCAGGCCAACAGGAGCCTGGGAAGAAGCAGCTTGATTTGTAGACTGATCAGGTAGTGATGTTGCCTGGGTACCAGCATTGCCTTGCCTCCCATCTGAGGCTAGTAATGTTCTCTGCTTCATTTCGTTAAAGTTCTCCATATTCATTGCATTAACTGATCCTTGTCTAGAAGCATATTCAAATGAACCTTTTCCATCAAAACCCTGTCTGGATGCAGTTATTCCGCCACGCATGTTCATTTGCTCTGCAAATGAAGGATGTTGATTATCAGAGATATTACCCTGATGTGGTACTTGATGCAGCATGTTCTTATCAACTTGGTTCATTAAAAATCCACCTTCGGATCGTGCACTAGAGACAGGCACACCATACAGAGATGGTGGAGCTTGCTGTAGATTCAGACCCATCATGTGTACTGACTGTCCATGCATAGGGGGCATCATAGCTCCGTTACTGTATCCTTGCATAGCGGGAGAAGCCCCAGGCTGCAGCCAGCTTGGGCTGCCAGACATAACTTGAGATGACCATGGATAATTTGATGATGGGTAATTTGATGTTTCATGCATGGGAGAGCCATTTATAAAAGGAGCTGCAGGATTGCCAGCTGCCTGATTAGAGAACAAGGGCATTTGGTTCATTGCGTTTCTTTGCATCGCTTCTATTTGCTGAAGTTGTTGTTGTCTTTGAAATTCTTGCATTTGTTTCAGGTTCATCTGCTGTTGGAGCATTTGGGCATCATTGATACCAGATTGTTGCCGTGCTAAAGACTGCATGAAGCCAGGTTGCTGAGCACTCATTTGCTGCTGCCCGCCAAGAAAGTTGAAATTAGCAGCAGATTCTTTAGTATTTGCCGAGCTGGTATTATTTTGTTGAGGACCATTCCTCTGCCGATCAAATATGGACATCCCTCTTAAAGTGAGAATACAGTGAGCAACTTCTGCATTCACTTTAACACCACTTCATTTTCTGCCACTTGGGAACTGCAATTTCCAGTCATAAAGCCATTCAAAAATCAACTTCAACAAAAGCCAGGTCTTAACCCATATGGACTATGAGAAAACTCAGTGTGCCATCCTATATCATATCCTGTCAGCAATAGCTCATTTTGTATTAGAAATGAATACAGAATCATAAGTGAAAAGCATTAAACCTTGATACGTGGCAGAGGTAACAACATAAAGACAAGGGCTTTGTGGAAGATGTGAAAGTACCTGATTGATGAACATTGTGAATCTTTAGATTAATGGCTCCGTTTATTTGGCTATCAAGTTCTCCACTGACTAGTCTTAAACGAGGATAGCCTCCACAGTGATTGTTTGATGCTGGTTTTGTAACAAATTACTTTTTGAAAGAAATTCTTGGCCCTGTCTCCCAATAAATTGCCACGTGTAGACAATCCAGTTTGCAAATGTCAGCAGCAAGGTACTAGCAGCAGACCCTACAGATAGAAAAGCAACACCTCCTATGAGCAACGACATTCCAATCTATAAGCACACCCTAAATTAAAAATCGCAGCTTATCAGGACATAATAGAATGACAAAGTGAAGACTTCCATTCAAAACAATCTGTAAGTGATTGAAACATTATATGATTAATAACCGCATATAGAATGCTTGTAAAAAAAATAACCGCATGAAATATGTTTTCCACAACATGCAATGCCAAACAAAAGTTGAAAGAGTATTTATAAAACCTGTGGAATAAAAAGAAGCTATTACTTCTAAGATTATATGCATTAGATATTCACTCCAGTATGTAGCATCAGCACCTTCCCATTAAGAAGATTTGGACCCATAAAAATCCGCACCAGGCAGCTAATTGAACAATAAAATAGAAACCCTACCTTTAAAGCATATTTCACATAAATGGAAACAACTTGAAGCGTATCGCACTCATCCTCCCCGTAGTAGACAGATTAGTCTACCATTTAGGCATATTACTCTATGGAAGAAAAAACAACCAACTCCACCATCAGTTGATGAATGTTATTATTTTCAAATAACTAATCATTTTTGTCTAACAAACTAAACCTGTCTCTTTCAACCAATTCCTAACTTTTATACTAAAATTTTATGATTAATCACTACTTTCATCTTCTACAGTGAAACAGCCATAACAGCATCTCAATTTAAAGGCCTCTCGTGATGCTACAGTGCATATAGGCAAAATCGCCACTCCACAAGTTTTGGCGAAGCAGTACACTAAACCGGTTTACTTTCGTGCAATACATTTCACAATGAGATACAATTCCATTAAACTATGTCATTCAACCTTACACGCCCTGACCTTCACTTCATGAAGGCAGATGTGCAGCCCATTGTATTTTATCAACATCTCAAAAAGAGCTATTTATCAAAATGTATCATTTCAATAGCACTTTTTCCCTTTATAAGATCTTAGAAACAAAATGCAGTGGGAAAGAATAAAACAGCAATGAGCAATTAAAAGTTGCCCAGCCTTCTACACATGAGGAGCTTCAATTACTAAAAGGGGAAAAGTAAGCTAGAAATTAATTGCTCAGCAATCAATGTACGACTTTCAGAGCTCAACACTGAAATTCATTACCACATCACTTGGACTTTGAAATCAGCCTAAGAGAATGTTCATCCATAAAAAGCAAAGTCCAGCTAAAGGAAGCTCGATCTTAACCCTAGGCAACTAGTGAAATGATAAAAAAGACATCTGAGCACATGCAAGACCACGAGCAGACCTAATTACACCATTACACAAGGGAGAAGCAAAGAGCTACTAGAAAAAGCAGTGGCGGAAGCAGGTGGGAGCTCGGGGGGAGCGGGAATTCTCAGGCAGGCGCCAGAGGAACAAAACAAGTGAAAATTTGGATCTTTGTCTCAATTGAGAAAACAGGAACCACAGTTGACATACAGACATTAGGAAACGAAATTCAATTGAGGAGAAGGAGCTCAAACCGATCAATTTTGGAGACGAATTTGGGGTGTAGAGTTCCACGAGGCTGAGAAGATATGCCGGTGCTGAAGGATTCGTTCTCCCGAGTCCGTCGTCCGTCCTAATTCTCTCTCTGTTCTTTCCTAGGGTTGTTTATCAGTTGAATCAATTTCCCCCAAAAAAAAAAATTAAAAGAAAAAAAAAAGGAAAAATGTGGAAAAAAAAAGAAATGAATTGAACGAACTTGGGCCTGTTTTAAGTACAGCCCGCTACATTAAATACAATGAAAAAAACGCGGACGAGCTCGTGATCGGCCCATCTGTTTACTGTAGCTTTTTAATTATTACTTTTAGGGGTCGTTTGGTTCGAATCACTGAGCGCAATGGACATGTTTAATCCAATCATGTGCTATCATATATTAATTCAAAAAACAAATTGAAACTTTAAAATTTGTATGTCTAGAGAAGGTGCGAAGAAAATAATTTAGGTGGTTTGTTACCCCATACGTGCATGAAGCTCATGGACTTACCTATTATGAGTTTCCCCATATCCAATTATGAATTTCTCTTCCCATCGTATTATCAATTAATTTTAGGATGAAGTTTATGAACTTGCCTATTATGCTCATACGTGCATGTGAGGTCGTACCGACATGTCCCTAATTCACCTATCTACGTGCTACTATGCACATACATGCATGTGCGGTCGTACCGACATGCCCCTAATTTACCTATTTATGGGCCCACAAGTTTCTTCAAAACAAAATCGTTCCTATTTTAGTTTTAGACATACAAATAATAATAGTCTTAGTTCCCATGCCTTGAAGGCAATATTTTTATTTAACAAAAAAATCACTATAAATTTTGTATAATTTATTTAAAAGAATAGTTTGATATTATAACATCTTGTACTATTTTATTCAACTTATTTCTTATAGGATTTATTTTAATGATAGATTATTTATGTTACAATACATTCTTTTAATCAAACAAAGATTTATAGCATTATAATTTTTGTATAAGGATTCAATACTTGTTTTTACCAATAAGTTTCTTCATTTTATAATAATAACAGTTATTGTTTAATAGTTATATAAGAAAATAATCAAAGCTAAATTATATATATATAATTTTTTATATATGTAGAATATACAATAAAAATTTTGACCAAAAAAAAAATAAGTCCATTAAATGTCAACCAATCAAGTTTATTTAATAAAATAGTTATGTGATTTATTATATCTTAATATACTTCTACTATTAATTTAATTATATCTTAATTTGGAGTTGACTTATGTTGTTCAATATTATTTAAATCTCTAAATTAGTATATAGTAAGATTAATTAATTATATATTTAAGGAAACTTTATAAATATGATTTTAATGATGTATATTCTTTCATATTTTATATACATGTGGGGTCTATAATCAAGTTTTTAACTAATTAGATCATTTTAATAAAGACGAGTGATACGATCCAATTAAAAGTCGACACATATCATCCTAATTATTATTTTTAACCCCCGCTTTAATTTATAGTTATGATGATGATTATGATGTTAAATTTGACATTATTATAATGGTCTGTTATATTATATTTATTATACGATAATAATTGTTTAAAATTACGCTATAAATTAACGTCAGTCTTTCTTAGAATTGAAAAGAACGAATATATTAAAAAAACATGAGTTTCTCAATTATGAAGAAGCATCTATACTGATGCACGACAACCCGGGTAGATCGTCGGTCTCGGAAGCGATTGTAGGATCTAGACTTTGGACAAGACTCGTCTTCTTCAATCCTTGTTGATTCTCGCACCGATTCGAACACACACCAATGAACAAGCACACGAACAAGGATTCAAAAGCAATTGCAAACCAAACTAGCACACTCTTGATTCAAATCAACCAAAGCAACAAAAGTCTCCAATGGCGTAGGAAGAGAAACCAAGTTCTCTTCTCAAAATACGCTCAAAAGAAATAAAGAGAAAAACCCAAGTATTTATTCTAACCCTAGAAAAACAAATCCTAAATTATTATCATAAGATATAAAGAATATCTCATAATAATAATTACAAATCTAGAAAACCAAAATATGGAAATAGTTTGATAACAATAAAAGGAAACGACTTGGGACGCAAGCTAAGCAAGGAAATCGGCGGACGCGGAATGATAACCCTCAGGATCGACCTTGGATGGGTCGTGATCGACCCTATATGGGTCGTGCACGACCCCCCTAGGGGTCGGTCCTTAGACCATCTCCTTCGTCTTCTTCATCTTCCCATATCTACTTGACAAAGGTTGATGCACTTCATGTAGCTCCTTCAAAGCCTCCTTATACTTGACTGTTCGGGACCTCTTGTAAGGTCTAGGCCTTCTTCTTGAGCTCGTCTTCCTCCATGAATCCCTTGAGTTAGACGTATTCCTTTGTGTATCATATACTACCTATAGTATAAAGCGGAGACAATGTCTTTAAAAAAATTTGCGTCACGTGTCATTTTAATAATAAAATAATTAATCGGGACCTCCTTTGTACAAATTAGGTAGTTAAAATCTCATATAATCTTATCCCGTAAAAATTATGAAATATCCCGAAAGTTATAAATTATCACTTACCAAAAATTAGTTATAATCTTCTCATAAATATTATTATTTAATAAAATGTGATATTTATCATAAAGTAACTTTTAAACAAATCAACTTATTTATATTATGAGTTGATTTACTATTGGTAAAAAAACACTAATATATATGATCCTATAACTTTAACACGATCATTGACATTACATATCTATATTAAAAGGGATTTATAATATGAAAAAAAAAATTGGATTTATAATCACATTGCCCGTACATGGTACGGAGGTTAAACTAGTTTTATATAACGAAAGGTAGATTGGGCCAGAATAACGAGTTCATTAAAATGGTAGAATGTTTGTTTCATCAAAACATAACAAATCTAACAAAACTCAAATGCCTTTTTTGTCTTAACATGTAATTTGTTTCAACCTTTTGATACCCTACACAAACCAGTGACTAATAACACATCGTAATGAAGGTTTTTATCTTCACCAAAAAATAGCAATGAAAGTCTTCACGCAAAAGTTCAGCAAGCAAATACACTACAGAAATAAGAGGATGCACAAAATCAGCTCTATAAGAGCCTATGCAAAAGAGGAGAGTGATGCCTCTATGAAGAGCTTACACAACATATATTATAGCCAGCAGAAACAGCAAAAGATCTTGGTTTTTTTTGTCCTAGTATTAGCTTATTAATCTACCAACGTTCCAAATTGTCCCGCCAATTGAGGGTGTGTGATCTTGGTTGATCTAGCTTTGGTCCACGTGGCCGAAACGAACCTCTATGATTCGCGGTTCGAGCATCTCTGAGATCGGCATCTCTATTGGACCAATTTGGATGATTGTACAGCCCTTCTCTCGAGTTCGAGCTTGACAACCCGCTTGATGTGGTTACTGGAGCTCCCAGAGATCTCATTTGGTTCACATTCCTCCAAAGACAATGTCAAGACTTTGATCAGAATTTGCTTCTTGCACTTAAGACAGAAACCATCATGTGTGATATTGACCAATTTAGCTAGTTCACTCTACCTGTGGACTCGGTAAGTGTCCTTGAGCTCGTGCCATAACTCCATTTCCTTAAGATCAAACTAGATTATTGCCCGTATCATGTACGGGACACAATAGATAATGATTTTTTGATGTATTATTTAATTAATAAGGGAAAACTAGATTATTGCCCGTACCATGTACGGGACACAATAGATAATGATTTTTTGATGTATTATTTAATTAATAAGGGAATGCATAATAATATTATTAAACATTAGATATTGATATCGTCTTTTTTATCCAAGATCGTTACAATATTTTGTTAATACAAGATCGTGATTTGATGCTAAGAATAAACTTAAATTTAAATTTTACATAATATGAATTAAAGAAAAAGTATAAATAAAACGCAATCATATTATTTCAAAATGTATTTGATTAAATTAAAAAAATCATATGTGATACGATTTGAAATCTCAAGATTTTTATACGATGATAGAAATAAAAAAATTAAGGTAATTATGGCTTAAATAAACAAATATTTTAGAAAAATAGGCTTGTATCGGAAATAATGATTTTTGAAATAGAATGAATATTTTAATAGATCTTGGGTGAAAAAAGATAGAAATTAGAAACAGAAAGAGATAGATGATAGATAATTAATAAGAAAAAGAAAGAGATAGATGATAGATAATTAATAAGAATAAAAAAGACTTTAAAATTATTTTTCTAAAATTTATATTCTTAAATGGAGTGGGGTCAGAATTAACGTGGAGGCTCGAAATTCTCCGGCTTTAAGACTTGAAAGATTCACTTGGAATTGGTGTGCCAATCCCTCTATCTTCCTGAATATTGAAACCTTCAACAAGTAAGATTGAGTTCATATACATTATAATTTAAAATGCATCTCATTAAAAACTAAAAGTACTAAGCCACCTCTCTTAATATTGAGATTCTTAGCTCGTGTGTGGCCAATGCCAGCATTATCAAGTCAGCATCCTGCATTTTAATACACAATCACAACTTACACCAACTGCAATACAATTTTTACCAAAGAAGACAGATAGAGAGTTTAGCTTGTACGTACCAAACCGTGAAGACAGTGCCTTGTGTTGACATCATAGCCAGGAAGACTCCGCTGGCTGCGTATAAAAGACACAATTTTATGCTCCCCTTCCCCAGGAACATTGGCATCAGAAAGAATCACCTGAGAATCACAAAAAGAAATTCCTAAGACAAAATCTCAAAAATGAATACATTAAGGTAATTGTATTAGGCAAACCTTAAGATTCTTCCAAGCAGGATTCTCTTTGAGCCTTGTTTGGATATAACATTCTAGTGCCTTTGAAAACTCATACATGAATTCAGTGCCGGAACTTATAATGTTCGAATCGTCTACTTGTGACTTAACTTTTGGAAGAAGCTTTTTCCCATCAATTTTGTATTTGCTCCTCAACCTGTCCTCTTCTTGCTCCTATGATGTGCCATAACATAAACAAGGAAATGTTCCAAGAAGAATTGATCTTTGATCTATATATTCACCCTAAAAGGACATGAAAACTAAAAAGAACTCAACTTTGAAAAGAGCAAAAGACACTCACTGAAATCTCTTTCTCCTTGGCTTTCTGATATCGGCCCGCTCTCTGCACATCCAGTTTAGCTCTGGGAGACACACCATCTGTTACAAAAACCAAAGAAAAAGGTGACACCTTTAAAAAGAACACATCTTTCTTCTAATTGGTATGATCTAGTGAAATCTTAAACAAAAGAAAGATACTCGCCAATAGCAAAGTAAAGAAGCTTTGTTGGCTGAACAATGTTGAAGAGCCGATCCACGTACTCGAACACGCTGTTGAAAACCTCCTCAAAGGAAGTTGGCTGTAACTCCTGAAGAGATTTTAAGATACAAAAATGTTCAGAAAAAGCACATTTTTACATCAGACTAGGAAGCCAAACAGAGCCTTACGTCAGGATCGTCCGGGTGAAAGCAAGGGTGAATAATGCCATTCATGTCGAGATAAAAGTTGTCGAATCCGACCCCATTTGGGTTCGGAGAAGAGGTGTTTGAACTAGGGTCTTGAACGCAAGACACCACTTTTGGGTATCTTTTGACCAGCCATCTGTAGAAACCAGGAATCCCCATTGATGAGTAAGGGAGTACTCCGTACTATTTTGCAAGGTCCTCTCTGGTTTTGGGTTTTCTTTCTGTGACGGTTGGAGGGTGAAAATTGGTGTTTGAACTTTGGAGTGTTTTTTTTTTGATAGCATGAACTTTGGAGTGTTGGAAAGTACTAATGGAGGGAATTTTGGAAAGGACAAGTTGAAATGATGAAGAAGAAATGGGAAGTTGAAACGCCAAAGTGACAAACTACCTTTTCTCTAGCCCCTTGTACTATTTTTTGGGAAAGATAATGGTAATTATTGATGCCTGCTTCTTTTTTTTATCAGATTATTGATTGATGCCTACTTTACAGAAAGCAAATCAATCTTTTTAAAAAAAATGAAGTTAGTACTTACAAAGAGGTTTTTAATAGAAGTACATTACCGAGCGAGAGGGAGTATTACTTTTGCATTAAGGAACTGATCAAAATTCAACCTTTTGTTTATAGAAAGATACTTCTAGGCTTCTAGCACCTCACAAAAATGAATTTAACTGATACATGTAGGCAAGGGCAACTAAAATGAATTAAACTGCCTTCCAGATTGCTTATATAATCGTCTTACTGAGAATGAGAAAAACTGAACCCTAATGTGGCCATGCTACAAGATAAATTAGTCAAAAAATTACATCTTGTTACATGATCCGCATACCCACATAAGGGGGGCGATCACAAGACGTAGCAAAATACCAAAATTTCCCATGAAACGGTTAGCTTGTTTGCCTTGTGCACCACGTCAACTACCAATACTGAGTAGGTTGGCTAGGCCAAAATTGCCTGCTTCCTCTTCCACCCCGAGCAACGCTACTTCCCTGAAGGTACTCAGTCGCATATGACCCATGTCCGCGTCCGCGCCCTCCACCAACCCCTCGCCAATCTGGTGCTGACGACGATACATTCAGATTCCCGAATTGCCCCACCATTTGATGAGAGTGTGCTCTTGGACCATTACAGTTTGACCAACTACTACTACCACCACTAGGGTAGTTGCAGTTCGAGTTGCCAGGTCTCGGCCTAAATCCTGGTGGAGCTGGCAT
Organism: Polygonum maritimum; assembly: GCA_963924305.1. Classification (NCBI taxonomy): domain Eukaryota; kingdom Viridiplantae; phylum Streptophyta; class Magnoliopsida; order Caryophyllales; family Polygonaceae; genus Polygonum; species Polygonum maritimum. The sequence goes on from OZ002734.1 coordinate 29,128,390, forward strand.
CATAGGTCTTTGTGGGCGAAATCCTGGAGGAGCTGGCATCATAGGTCTTTGTGGGCGAAATGGAGTTGTCCTATGGTCTACAGGGGTCCAGCTGGTGGGCCTCGCTCTGAGATTGGAACCCGATGGCGACCTTGGGCTCTCGAATGAGTTAAACCGGTTCGGGTGATGGTTGTGACCGCCTTGTCCTGGGTTCTGGCTCGAGAATCCTCTGCCTCTAGGAGTGCCTTTCCAGCCGGATCGACCAACTGAACCATTCTCTGTGGCGTTGTTTTCTGGTGGAGCTCTCCAGTTTCTAGCTTGGCTCGGAGCTCTGCAAGAAAAATAATCCTTTGATTTAGAAAATGTGTGTTCTAGTTCAATTCATTTGAGATAGAGACGAGCATCTATGACGAATTAAAACTTCACCTGTAGGTACGAGAACCGCCTTTTTGTTCGTGCCAGAGGACGGTCTCCGAAATGTCGGTTTCGTATACTTTCTGCATTGATGAGTGAGTCAGCTTTCAAGATACATATAGGATACACCAATATGGATAACTAAGAAAAAGAATTGCCGGAGCATACGCATACCCTTTCAGGAAAACTGACATTGGCTAAGATACGAGGAATATGTAGCCTCGGCTTAGGCAACGAAAATGGTTCACACCTGGTCATTATGCAAGTAAAATGACATTATGTTAGACCAGTAACAAAAACACAAGCTCTTCATAGTATGAATTAAGCCTAAACTCACAATATCCTATCCTCTTCATCTGAAGAAGCTCTGCGAAATTCAAGATCGGTCTTGATCAAGTTCCTTTGTTCTTCATAGCCCTGCACATTTATGGAGTCAAAGATTCAACAAACCATGTCAATAAACAAAAAGAGTTGCATCATGCTAAAAGCATAAATGGGGGCCAACAAACGTAGTAGGACTAACCTTCAGCTCTTGCTTTGCCTTCCTAGTGTAACTTAGAAGTAGCTTCTCGTCGATAAATGGCAGTATAAATTGACCCTTGTACGTAAAATGTGATATAAGTTCAGTCATCCTAAACAAACTATCATTTAAATCCTATAATACAAGATCTCTTTTTTGTGTGTGTGTATAGAATGTGTGATACCTGCCAAAGAAACCTCTTCGCATCCATGTCGACTTTGAAATCTATAACCGAAAAAGTCACACAAAACACAGTTAGAAAATCAGCCATCAGCTGTGCTTTAACAGCAATTCAAAACCCTCAAAGTAATCAAGGATCACCTTGAGGATAAAAATGTGCAAGCTCAGAATTCTCATCCATCATTAGATTTCTATAAGCCTTAGGAAGAGCTTCAGCACTGATAACATTAACACATCACAAATCTCATCAAATTGTTCTTTCATAAAGCTTTTGTTAGACTTGGAAAAATAAAACCAGGATACACACACTATACCTTCTTGGTGGAAGTACTGCCATCAGTTGGTCAAATGGCTCAAACGGCTTGCCTTCTTGGAACTTCACTCGGTGTTGCCCAAGGCCCTTCAGATCAGAAGCACAAGGACCGTAATGGAACGGGTAAAACCTGCTTAGATTGAATAGCGAGGTGCATTACTTCAGGGGCGAAAAAATAAAACGAATAATCATACGAATTAACCTCATGTATATAGATAGATGGGTGAAATGTTACCAAGTCCAAGATGGAACACCAGCGTAGTAATACAACAAAACCCAGCATAGACCTTGTGCATACTCTTTCACCTGAATACGAAAACATGGCGTGTGGCTACTGACGATTACTCAAGGGCAAAGATATGTCGAAGTGTAAGGTCAGAATACATACAACTTCCTTTTTGATGCTTTCTAACTTCAAATGGTCGTCGGTAGCAAATTTCACCTCGTAGTATCTTTCCTTCCATCCATTAGTACCATACTTTATCTGCACAAACTTTGCATATCAATAATACAAACTCATAAAATGAGAAACTGAACAGGTAACAACCTTTAGTAGCTCATTACCTTATCAGGAGGAAAATTGCCACTTTTGAAAGCATCTGCCTCGTCACACAAATGATTTTTCAACTCCTCTTTAAGCTGTTTTGTATTCTCAACTATCTACAATGAAAAAAAATCACTGAATTTAAAAAATGTTGAATCTTTCAGCTCATAAAATCTTGTTTTGAAAGCATGTCCACCTACATCATCAATACTCTCAGCATTAGAAATTCCTGCATTCAGAGAAGCAGAAGATACACCAACTACTATGGGAATGTCGATTGCTTCAATATCTTCATCAACTTCTTCATCCCTCTGCAGAAATCCAAGTATTAATAGCCATGATTAAATAAGATGGTTAAGCTTCATGAATTCCAAGTGCTCACAGATGATAGTTCTTTCAAGATCTTTCTCATACTGCGCTCCCTTAGTTCAGCTCTCTTCTGTAATATCTGATCCTCATAACTTCCAACAGAAAGTACCAATTTCTCTATCCTCTTTAGCTTTAGATAGGCTCCGTTTGGCTCGTTTATCTGCTTTAGGAACCACATTTACAAACACATTACCATGAATGAAATAATGATATACAGAGCAAAAATCAAGTCAGCTGCGTACTCGCTCTACATCAACTAGATATCCTCCGAGACTCTTGAACTCTCTCTTGTACACTGTCATGAGCAAGTCCAAAGCTCCCTGGAAGAAGGAACGAAAAAAATGGTCAGGGTATTCTAGGATGAATTTTGCGGTTAGGTACGAGAAATCATCACAACCTCACGGATTTCTAGACTTGGCAAGCGCGGGAGGAAATCATTTCCCACAAAGAAGCACATGAAGACGAAATCATCAATGGCTCGTTCGATGTCAAACTTAAAGCCTTCGGGTGCATCAGAGGGTATCATGTCAAGTTCAAGATATTCTCTAAGAATCCAGACATGGAGAAACTGCATCCACAAATCATGAAACATCAGTCATTAAAAGATGAGTGAGTGCAAGTATTTTATAGCTGAAGAATAGCAAGGAAATATACTTGGTAAGGACAACTCTTTTTCACTGGAAAAGGGCTAGATGAGGCAGCATCCTGATTGCTCTTTGGAATACAAAGAGGCTGCTCATCTTTCACGCCAAGCACATCCTAAACATACAATACAACTAGAATAGGCTTTTGACAGATAATCGAATAATGAAACGATAAACAAGATTCGGCTTACACGCATTATTCGACACAAAGAAACAAACAACATATATAGATTGACTACCTCTCTTAAGATCGAAAAGTGCAGTTCATGTGTTGCCAAGGCCAGCATAATAAGATCCGCATCCTGCATTTTAATACACAACAACTCAAATTTACATGGAGTAGAATATAATTTACCTCATTAGCCATATATAACACCGAAGAGATCGAGCTTTTCTTGTACGTACTAAACCATGAAGGCAGTGTCTCGTATTCACATCATAGTCGGGAAGACTGCGTTGACTTCGTATAAAAGACATTATCTTGTGTTCTCCTTCCCCGGGAACATTCGAATCTGACAAAATAACCTGAGAAATCGCAAACCGACGTAAGCCAAGACTAAACTTAAGACACCAACTAAGGTATCTGATGTCCTAGGCAAAGTAAACCTTGAGAGTCTTCCAAGCAGCATTCTCCTTAAGCCGTGTCTCGATATAACCTTGTAGCGCCTTTGCAAGCTCGTGCATGAATTCTGTCCCAGGAGTTATAATGTTCGAGTCGTCGAGCTCAGACTTAACTTTGGGAAGAAGCTTTTTCCCTTCCCTCTCATATTGCCTCCTCAGCCTGTCCTCTTCTTGTTCCTATCATAAGCCATAACATAACATACTCTCAAAATTTAATTAGCCCCAACATTTTCAAATGAACAACCATTAATAAATCCTCCTCAATATTTCACAATATATAACATGGAAAGACTAACTTAATATCTCTCTATACTAATACTGAACTCCAAACCATACTATACGTATATTAAGTTGAAAAGCATAACGATCAAATGATTGCACAAAATCAACAAGGGCACTCACTGAAATCTCACTGTTCTTAGCAGACTGAAATCGGCGAGCTCTCTGTTGATTCATCTTAGCCCTTGGAGCCACACCATCTGTCCAACAACACTCCCAAAAAACCACAAAAATCAGAATGACCATAAGAAGATCAGAAATCAAAAGGCAGAAATCAAAAGAGGGTGATTATATAAAAAAGGGTCACCAATGGCAAAGAAGATCAGCTTTCTAGGCCGGACAATATTGAAGAGCCGATCAACATAATCAAAGATCGCACAGAAAACATCCTGAAAGGATGTTGGCAGGAAATCCCCCTGATCAAACAAAACCAGAGCCCCAAGTTCAGAAAAACCAATCAATCATTTTTTAACAGCAGTAACTGAGCTGTAATTACTGTTACTACATTTGCATCCTCGGGGTGAAAACAGGGGTGAATAATCCCGTTCATGTCGAGATAAAGGTTGTCGAATTCAAACCCATTTGGGTTGGGAGAAGAGGGGTTCAAATCAGGGTCTTGAATGGCGTTGGCCACTATTTTTGGATATTTAACGACCAGCCATCTGTAGAAAGCTGGAACCCCCATTGATGATAAGTGTTTGCAAGCTTGGTGTTGTTAGATTTGGAGCTGATTTGGGAGAGAACAAGTTTTTTAGATGCTCTGTTTGTTTTGAGGAAGAAAGGAATTTAAGGATGATGAAGAAATGGGGAAAGGTGAAGAGTCATGACAACACTGAACTGACACAATCTTGCTCCTACTTTTGCCCCCTGTTTTTCGGGGATTATTAAAAAAAAAGATATTGTATTATTTTTACTGTAGATGTACTTTTTGTTTAATTGTGCAAAACCACCCTTAATCTTAGATTATTTGCACAATAGCCATCTTGAAATCGGTCAAAAACCGGACAAGACCAGGACCGATTTTAGTCAAATTTATGGATCGAGGATTGAAGAACCCATCGAGATGATTGAATAATTATACGACAGTGTGTTAAACGGAAAAAAAAGGGGGGTGGGGATCAAAACTTCGCCAAGAAAATCAATAGTGCGAGTTAGGGCTGGACATTTTTTGCGGGTGACCGACCCATCCGGTTCACCCGACCCAGTTTTACGGGTGATCAACCGTAAAATAGCGGGTGAAGGGTGGGTCGGGTGACGAGTGAAACGGTTGACGGATCGGATATGAGTGAAATGTTTCACCCGTTTAACCCGACCCATCACCCACCACCCGTTTCACCTGTTTAATTTTAATAAATTATGGTTGATTTTATCTAAAGGAAAGTTTGGGACTTTGAAGCTTTTTTTTAAAATGTTTGGGTTTTTTTTTACAAACTTCTAATTTAGTCAATTCTAAGTTTTGTATGCTAAGATGGTGATATCAGCTTTTGAAGAAGAAGGGTGACAGAGATGATGATTGAAGAACTTTTTGTTGCAATTGATTGATGTAGTGAACTTATGTTTTCATAAATTTTTAGCTTTACTATCTTACAACTTATGTACTAATATTGGGATATTGACATACTGTTTACGTAAGCAAAATATTACCTTAATTATTCTTTTTATTAGTTCTGAAAATTTGAATTTTTTTATTGTAATTTTTGAATTTACGGGTGGCGGTCACCCGGTTCACCCGCGGATGATGGGTGAGTCGGGTGATGGGTGAAAGGTTTCACGGGTGATGGGTGGATCGGGTGACCATTATTACTTGCGGGTCGGGTGGTGGAAGTGTTCCACCCACCCATAACCCGACGCATGACCACCGTAGTGCGAGCAATGAGCATGGTATACATACGCATAAATGTAGGGATGGCTTTGAATTACAAATTTACAATTTGCTCGAAATAAGTCCTTTTTTTTTGGTTTGCTGACCTTTGGGCTTCCGAGCCTCGTACTCGGCTTATGGCCTGGTTAATGTAAAAAAATTGAATAATCAATCAATATATATATATATATATTATAAAAGTCGACCGTTTTCGAGCCACCACGTTGATTCTGGCCCCACCGCATATTCAATAAAAAATAGCTTCTATTTATATTATTTCAGTTAATCTAATTACACTTCTTATTATCTATTTATGCAAAAAATATGATCAAATTTTCAAATTTGGTAAGATACTTTATCTTTTTAGTATATCACTTATATTTTCTAAAGTTGATTCTGGACCCACCATATATATGATAAAAAAAAATAGTTTTTTATTTGCGATATTTCATTTAATTTGATTAAGTTATACATTATCTATTTATGTAAAATATCCATCGATAATCAATCTATCATTAATCAATCTATTTTTTTTTGTAGAACATCCTCAAGCAATCTATTAACATCCAAAATCCATCGATATTATAAAATAGTGAGTAACATGACCATCATGGTAAATTGAGCAAATTTAATTCGAGAATTTTGTTAAGGTGACATACCGAAACATGACCACATCTATCTATCTATCTATCTATCTATACTATATATTAAAACCGAGAAATTTCGAGCCTTCACATTAATTCTGGCCCCACTTTACTAACAATTTTATATGTTTTATTTTTCTTAATTATCTAAACTTTAATCTATCTTTTTTTCTTACTCATCTAATATCTATCTTTAAAGGCATACTATTTATCTTTAAAATTTCCCTAATTATCTAATCTTTAATTTTATCATTTTTCTTACTCATCTAATATCTATCTTTAAAAGAATATTATCTATCTTTAAAATTTCCTACTATAAAAGATACATATTAATTTCGACCAAAAAAAAAAAGATACATATTAATTAACTTATCTTTTCAATTAACATTTTAATCTATTTATGTAAGAATTAATATAAGAAATTCGAATTAAAAAAAGAATTTTATAATGGAAGCCCTTTTTTCTAAATCAATTATTAGTTTTATCTTTGACACTAAATCATTTTATATTTATTTTAGATTTTTAAATTATTAGTTTTAACTTTTACAATTCATAGTAATTATATCTCATACTAATAAATTATAGTATTAAAATAACAAAATAATATCAAACCAAAATATCAATGAAAACATCTCATTTTATACTAATATTGACTTATAATGTCTCAAAATTGTGATAATAAGGACAATGATATATATTAACCATTAGAGACAAATTTTGAAGGGTGAAAAATGAAATAAATAATATTTACTAAGTTGTTCTATAATTAGAATATGTTTTATATTTTTATAATCTCATACATGCGGTATTACAAATCTGAAAAATAATCTTTTTTGTCTAGAAAAAAAAAACATTTTCATGTGCTTATATTTTCATTATATGTTTTTACTTATTAATATCCTATATAATGAAAATATAATTTTAAAACGTGAAGCGTGAGTCATTGTCGTGCATGGCACGACGGGTACACCTAGTTACAGTAATATGAGAGTAATCTTGTTACATAGAATAATATGAGGGTATATTATTAAAATAATAATGTAATTTTATAGAGATAAAAAAAATAAAAAGTAATATAAAAGTGATAAAAAAAAATAGAGGATGGTAGATAAGATTTGGTTAATGTAATTCTTTATTTTATAGGAAAAGTGATAAAAAAAAAATTGAACAACAGAGATAATATTAAGAGTTATAGTATTAGTAATACAATTATGATATAAATAAATATACGATAATGTATTAACATAAGATAACATTTCCGTAGAAAATATTGAGAAGTTTGTCAGGCTGCAAGGTCATCAATCCACGTCACATCGATCAGTAGAGAAGAGACGGTGTAGCTCCAATTACCAACACACAAAACCCAATCGTCGTCTTTCCACGTTTCAATCCCATGTAGGAGTACTTGCTTGCAGGCTAAGCTACATCTGTCTTAGCAAGTTCAATCCCAACTGCACTATTTTGTTGTTGACCTTCATTTTGTTTTGTTTTGAGCTTCATAACCAAAGTATCATCAAGATAAGAAAAAAGTTTACCACTACAAAATGCAAAAATAAACCTAAAAGGAAAAATCATATGACTTGGAAAAAACCTCCCACTCAATGGTCCAAATTAAATTTTGACGTCTCCAGACTTAAAACTGGATCAACACATGCTGGGTTCATCTTAAGAGACCACAATGGCTTTATCACTTCTTTAGGACGTCAGCAACTTCAACCTATGACAATTGTGCAAGCCGAAGCGTCTAGCCTTCTCCACGCCCTCAGAAATATAGACTTTTCTAATATTCAGAATCTTATTATTGAAGGGGATAATCTGATTGTGATTAATTCTTTAAAACGTACCTGGAAAGTTCCTTGGGAAATACACTCTATTTTAGCTGACATTAGAAATATTCTCTCTAGTATCACCTCTGTTGTTTTTTATCATTGTTTCAGGGAATCAAATGTTGCTGCTGATTTCCTAGCAAGAAGACAAATCAATCTTCAAAGTCTCAATGCAGCCCTTCCACTTCATCCTTCGTCCTTGTCGCTTTCTCATTTTTCTGTAACACAGTCAAGGTTTTTGTTGAGTCAACAACCCTTGCTGCTTGATTTTTTAAAAATCATCCGTCGTGATGATCTAGGTTATCCTTGTAACTAAAAAGTGGCCTAATTTTGGCTTGTTCGAGCTAGTAGCTCCGCAATCAAAAAAAAGAAAAGAAAAAAGTTTGATTTGCCATTTTTCCTAATACCAGGCTTGAGAATGCTCTATTTGACCCAATTATTCAACTTATATATTATATATATATGATATAAACACAAGAACTCGTTCTACTGGAGCATTCATATGCTAATAATTCCCTTGGCTTTATAATTGGCTTGGCATCTTGCTCTTTTGTTTTCTTTTGGATCCTCAAAGAATATGGATGTAAAGCCATGGAAAATCTGCTGTCAAGATCAAACAGCAATGTCTAGGGCCCTATCTATCACAGATAGACAACAAGATATGGAGGTGTATCCAAAACTTCTCTAACCCAAAAACAAATGCCTTTGTAATGCACATTTATACATTAAGATCTCTACAGCTCAAATCTAAGTTCAGCGCTGGCTGCAAACACCAGCCACTGAACCAGGTTGTTGCCTGTCGTCCAGAAAGTGCTAGTATGATACTGTATACAACTTCTACAATGTAAGGATTCAGCAAAACTCATGGAGCGAAACCTCTGGTTCAAACCAACTTGACCAGATTGCAGCTAGAAATGCTCAGTCAAGAGCAAACTACCATGTTATCTGGTTCTATCGTCTATCGTCGTTTTATAGGTCCAAGGCAGTGTATCATTTTTGACCAATCAAAACAAATGGGACGGGTTGCTAAGGCATGGGCATAGAAAGTGATCCCTGATTCATAACTAGTAACTGGGGAATCACAATCATCCATCATGTTCAAGCCCTAAGAAACCCAACTTCTTAATTTAGCCGGACAATTCTAACTACATAACATCAGCAAACCCAGCTAAAAGCTCTTGATCAGACATGAAACAGTAATCAAAACTAACTCTAGAAGATTTTCAAGCACCAATTCACAGATTCACAAGCAAATCCAGCCTCAGCTCAAGTTAGCATCATCATAAATAGAGCTATACATACAATGTAATGATCCTAAATTGCACCATCATCATCAGTAAATCAGAAAGAATAGCAGAGAACCATCATCATGTACAGACTAATTAAAAGAAATCCGACCAACGATCAACATTCCTCAATCCCTACCATTCCTTCCCATAATCTCACTATCCAATTACACCACAAGAGCCAGCATCCAAAACACAAAACTCGCCGGAATCTTCTTCTATACTCACTCACACACCGACGGCGCAATCCCGCGGACCACCGCTCAAGCTCCCAACGGCAGAGTTGGCCGAGATCCCCACAGGCAAATCATCGCAGAAAACCCTAAGAAACCGCCTCCGAGTCCACCACCCCCCGGCCTTAAAGTGAACAGACGCAACAATCTTCAAATTAAACTTAACACTCCCATGTCCCCGGTCGCCATTGATCCCGCTCACCACCCACCCATCCACGTATCCGTTGGTGGCGACGAACGTGGCGGTCATGTTTCGGGAGGATTTGGTGGGCTGATCGAAGGGCGGTAGGCGATTGGAGGCGAGGAGCTCGGATCTGTAGGAGACGCCGCCGTCGAGGTCGTCGTAGAAGACGTGCATCTTGGAGTTAGGGTTGTGGACGGAGAAGGAGGCGGTCCAGTTGCCGGAGACGGTGGAGGAGGAGGCGTTGAAATTGGAGAGGGAGAGGGAGTCGAGGCGGAATTGGGGGACCCTGGGGCGGAGGACCAGCCAGATGATGAAGAGGACGGTGGCGAAGATGAAGAGGAGGGAGACGAGGATCGCCATGAAGCGGCGGAAGAAGGTGGCCCGTTGGGCGGTTCCGTAGGGGGCGTAGTAGTACGAGTTAGGGTTAGGGTTAGGGTTTGCGTTGTTCGCGTAGTGGGTGGCTTGGGGCGGCGGGGCGGCGTAGGGGTAGCCGCCGGCGGCGTGGGAGGCGGGGGCCGGCGCCGGATAGCCGGTGGCGGTGTACTGTTGGTTGCTCATCGGAGAGATTCTTGGCGGGAGGGGGGAGAGGGAATGGCGTGTGAATGTGGTCGGTTGGAAAGTGGGGAGACCAAGGAAGAAGAAGATGCCAGAACAAGTAGAGGAATTTGGCCACAGAGGGGGGAAGATGCCAGGAGTAGATTTTTATTTTTTTACTCCGTATTATTGAAGAAGCAATGGTCCCTTTTTAGAAAAGTTACAATAACAAGTAGAGGGCGTCTAGAGCATCTTCAAGAGATGCTCCATAATCATCATAATTATATAGTAAAGCAGAGGTTAGGGAGTCCGTTTGGCAAATCTTTGCTGATGCTGATGCTGATCGATTGCTGGTGCTGACCGATTGCTGATGCTGATATAAACTGCTGATATTGTTGCTGAAATTGAAAACTTATTTTTTTAAAAAGCAAATGGGTGTTTGGTAAGACGGTTTGCTGATTTTATATGTATAAAACTTGTTTGACGAAATTACCCTTAAAAGAAATTTTAAAAAAAGCGAAACAAAAAGTCTTTGAATTCCAAATTCCCCTTTACAACTACACTACTTCCTCATCTTTGCTCTACATCGATTACAAATGTAGCAGGTGAAATTAAAGAATCAAAGAACACACTGGCTTTTGGCTTTTGGACAAATTAAAGGGAGCTAGCTTAATAACTTCTTTTTCGTTTTTTTTACACAGTAAGAAGAACAAAATCGTTTTCTTATAAATCAGTCGAACAAAATCCATATCAACAAAATCCAGAACAAAATCGAGCCAAATCCAGATCAATTGTCAACAAATTGATTTAATCCAATATTCCAGAGATCTCGATCGATTAGTCTTCTCGAATGCTCGCTACTTCTTCAAAAATCCCGCGGGGGAGTTCGATGCCCTGTGACCATAGCTTGCTCAGAACGTGGCTCGGAAACCACCGCAAGAACTCGCCGGCGGTGACCGGCCTCCTCAGCTTCTTCACGTGGCCGTTTCGGTGCACGATCCAGACCAGATCTAGAGCTCCGTAGGGGAGAACGCAGCCCCACAGGCCGGAAAAACGCCGGAATGGACGATAACGGCCGCTAGGGTTCTCGCCCGGTGCCAGATCTGGAAATGTGTGAGGGAGAAATCGGGAGAGATGGAGGAATGGTGAAATGGAAGAGGGGTATTGCTCGGGAAAATGGGGTATAATGGAGGTACGAAGGAAGCTGTAATGGAGGTATAGAAATGGAGGAAAATGGGGGTGAGGGTAGGAAGAAGAAAGGGGTAGTGGGTGGAAATCGGGGGATAAGCATTGCTGATAATTCCTTGCTTATTTCGATAAGCATGGGTACCCATGTTTTTTTTTTTTTTGTTGCTTATAATCAAAAGTTTGCTTATAAACACTTAAATGAAAAAAATGTGTTTGGCAAAACTCAGTTGCTTATTTTGTGCTTATAAGCAAAAATGTGCTTATAAGTCTTTAAAAATAGAACAGCCAAACGGACTCTAGATTTATTATTTATTCCGATATGTGTCACCTTCTTATTGGACAACGTCACCCATCTTTATTAAAACAATTCAATTTGTTTGATTGGTTGAAATGTCATTATAGATCCCACATTCGATTTCTTCTTATCTACTAATTCTCATTTTAGTTAGTTAAACTTAATAAAATAAACTAATGTATGCTATAAAATCCTAACCGTATGCTATAGAATTTATAAAAAAAATTAAAAAATCCTAACTTACCAAGGGTAGTACGATATCTAGCCAAATTTAAAAAATATCCATCTAATATATTGCTTGAAATAAGAACACTCATCATGGTTCGATCTAAGTATTTCGAAGAGCTCATTTCAAAGAGACTTAGCAAGCAACAAAGTCTAATTAAAGCAGATTGGTTCCACAAAGTCTAAAACAGTAATCGTGTTATTAACCAATATAATATTTTATCCGACACATGTAACCTCCTTATTGAACCGCATCACCCATCTTTATTAAAATAATTCAATTTGTTTGATTAAAAAAATGTATTATAGCATAAATAATATATCATTACAATAGATCTCATAAGAAGCAAATTATATAAAATAATACAAGATTTTATATTAAACTATACTTTTGAGTAATTTAATATAAAATTTTATTAAGTTTTTAGTTAAATCAAATCGTGCCTTCAAGGCACGGGACTGATACTAGTTTTCTCCAAAATGGAGTACAATCTACTATGTTCTCCAAAAAAATTATGTTCATACTCCAACAAATTCTCTATTTTGGAGAATAATCTCATGTTGTTTTTATTTTTATTTAATATCATAAAATCTAATTTATCCAATTAGAAAAGGACATCTAGTCATTTGAATTAAATGCCTTCTCCAAATATTTTTGGAGAATTCTCCAAATATAGAGATGGTTAGACATATTTTGGAGACTTTCTCCATTTTGGAGACATATGGAAACTCTTGGACTTAAATAACACATTTTATTCTCCAAATTCACCATTTTCAAGAAAATAGGGATTCTCTTGGAGATGTCCTTAGATATTTAAATCACGAGATTTTTTTCCTTTGGAAAGTGATTTCTTTTCAATTTTAATAGGATACGTATTAAACGAAATGATTTTTATTGAAATTAAAGAATCTTTTTCTTGGAAAATGTCTTAACCAAAAGATGTTATTCATAAATCCAAATGCATGATCACTGTATTATTCGAAAGCACTATCTGGAAGTAATTAAAATGCATTTTATGAAGAGATAATTCGTGGTCTTACTACAAGTAGAGACCCCGTGTATGGATATGGCAATACGAGTGGTCCGAAACATGAATTAAATGAAAAATGAATTAATATTTATGTCATAAAAAAATATAAAAAAATTATGACATAAAGAAATTGGCAATATAAAACAAAAATTAATGTTTAGGCCATAAAAATAATGTGCACATATGCTCAGCTGATAAGCCACTAGTGCACTTCACTTTAATCCTATTTAAAGAGCGGGCAGCTCATAAAGCTGGGTTCTTGACCAAGACAAGTCCAAAACAAAAGAGATGGGAATTCTCGTGATTTTACAGCTTGGCTAACTTAACATCCATCCACACACATGGTGTAAGCTATAAGCAAAACACCACTACTACAACAACAACAGCTTGTAATGGCTTACGCTTTAAAGTTAATGGGCACATTGCTCTTACGGCAAATTTCACAAGTGCATTCACATAGCAAACAGGAATGCCCTTCAGACTCTCTCATTCGTGATGCTGTCATCACAAAAAACGTGTCGTCGATCACTTTCTTTACTATACAATTGCAGCATACTATTGCAGGGGTGACATAAAAACAACACTACCCAGTACCCATCCCTTGTGTATGTACAACAGTATGCCACACTGAAAGAATGATAAACTGAACGGAAAAAGAAAAATTGTCCATTTTTCCAGTTCAAAGACTGTAAAATGTAGCTTTGATTCTACAAGTATGAGATGGTGTTTAAGGTTTGTACCAGATAACAGTAGGTCATGGATTTCGAAAAGTGGGATCTTCAAGCATCATTCCTTTAAGGCTTCTAGCCAACCAAATTGCGGTCTCCCTTGGGGAAACCTTGTCTTTCCCAAAGGGCTTGAGGACAACAGCCAATTCTTCAAGCTTGTTTTGCTCCAGCAAATCTGCGGACAGTTCCAAGAGTCCTTCAAGGGCCTCTGCTCGTTGTCTGAAAGATTTGACGTCCAAGATTTCCTTGGATGGAGACAGCTTCTCTGGATCTAACGAATCTGACCTTGTAACCGTAGAGCTTGTGTTACTTGCTTCATGTTCATGATGGTTACTTAAATTACTATTGGATTGAGAAGCTGGTGTCATATTTCTTGCATCCAACTCTAAGCAAGATTCTGGCTTAGCAGTGGCTGGAGGACTCACATCTTTATGATTGTTGAGATCTGAACTTCTTTTGACAGTCTCAACCGCCGACTGTTCAGCTCCCACTGGAAAATTGCTGTGTTCATCAAAAGCTGGTTGGAGATTGACTGCAGTGATTGGCTCCAACTCGGGGTTGTGCAGACGGGGGCCCATAACCTGTTCCGTGTCTATTTTAGCTGTATTAACTTTGGGAGACGGAATTGGGGGTGTTGAGTCTGCAGCTGGTGATACAAGTTCCCTCACCATAAACTTATCATCACCGACAGATGGAGAACTGAGATTTGAATATGGCCCTGTATCAGGTTGAAGACTAGACACTGACCCCATTTTAGAAGTGCTTGAAATGGTATCATGTAGACCTGGGCTTAATTCACGGGTCGATACATAGCTTTCCCTCTTGTTCCCGAATTCAGGTGAGTGCAAGTCAGAAGCAGGTGAAAAGCTCTCAACTGAGCATGCTTGACGAGTTTCACTATCACGCTCCTGAAATTTGACTAGCAAGTTTTCTGGCATTTCAGGATACAATTCAGATGCAGAAGCACTAACCGAACGACGTGGCGCATAATACGTGACTTTTTCATAGTCTGCCTGATCTGACGAGTTCCTCAAAGGAGTCATTGCATCATCAGATAGATCAAATGCCTGCATAGACATGGGTGATGATGCAGAGCTACAGCAATTCTCCATTTGTGTTGCTTTTGAGGACCCTGCAGAACCCTTCTTCTCAGGCCTTTGTATCACTTCACTTGAGATAATGGCAGTGCACGCATTGCTCACCAGCTGTGCATCGCCAGGAATTTCAGTAGCACAAGTACCACAATCCTTTGCAGACACTGGAGTTGTATTTACAGGTTCATGTCCAGCTTCTCGCGTTTGTCCCGGAAGGGTAGACTGTCTCATGAGATTTGAAGGAGGAGTTTTTAGCCTTGGCTTTGTAAGACTTCCATGTTCACCTCCCTGGTTACTGGAAGGACTTGAAATAATGCCTTCTTGTCTGGGCTTCATTTTCGGGGAATATTCAATGGCACGTGCCTGCAAAAAAGATTCATTGATAAGTCTACAGAATTCAGGGAAACATTGTATCGGAAGAAATAGTCTCCAAGTTCAATACCTGATGTTTTACAGAAGATGGTCCATAAACATGTTTTAGAGAATCAGGAGATCCAACTGCTGGTGAATTAGAACCGGGCCTAAGACTAGGAGGAATAATAATGGTAGGTTTTGGAATTCTAGACATTGCTTCAACATTAGATCTTTCCCCAGGAGCACTTCCGACCCGTCTTCGCAATGGAGAACTATTTTCTCTACGTTTTCCATCTTTCGAAGACATTACAGTATCTCTTGTTGCTTTCGGCTGTTTATCCTCGCTACTGAGCTTTGACTCATCGTTAGAAAGCTTCATACCATCGTGTTTATGCATTCTCAACACAGGCTCAGAGTTGCAGAGTTTGTCGTCTTCTTGATGTGGCATGTGGTAACCCATCTCATCATCTGATGCCGTTTCGATATCTGTACCCTTGTTGCCATAGTTCACAGCCATTGCCGGCATGTTTTTCTCAGTAGAAATGGAACTGTTTTTGTCACTGCAAGAGCTGCTACTACTATGACTTTCAACCATATATCTGCGAGCTTCACGAGCTAAGCTGCTGAAAGGCTTTTGTGGGGAAGAAGCATTCGGGGGGCGGTATTGGTTGACATATGGTTGCAAATAAGGATGCTTAAGAATCTCGGATGCCTGCCGAACATATACAACTTAGATATAAATTCATTTGACAACATATTTATTTAGTTAATTTCATCAAACAAACATGGTTATGATGCAGCATACACTTGGACGATGCTCCGGGTTTTTCCGCAGCATGCCTTTAATAAGTACTTTCCTGCACGTACAGTTATAGAATTCAGAATATAGTTTGTTGTATTACTTATTTAAAAAAGTAGTAGTGAGCAATAAAATCAAACAATATTTTATTATAATACAACAATCCATTGCAACTCGTGAGTCATCTGACATTGTGGATTTTGATCACAATAGATTAACAAAATTGATTTTCATTTAATTAACATCCTGAGAGAATAAAGTGTTTGATAGCACCTCATTGGTGATTTTTACAGTTATTACTCTTAAGGAACTAGAAAAATCGAAAATTTATGCAGTGCACTGCAAACTACAAGGAGAGGTGAAATGTTACAGGCATGTAAGCGTCAGAGTTTCTTTACAAGGATAATACCACAAAAAAAAATAGCAAGAAGACATTAGAAAGCAACTAGAGACTTACAAGGAAGGAGAATAGCAAGAAGGCAATGGGCCAATACAAGACCGGTTTATCTTACTTATCAGTCCAGCCATATCCTGAAACAAAAATATTCACTAATGACACTACTGACTTGTTGGCAAATTCGAAAAAATGAACTTACTAAGTCCCAACACTATTAAGGGCCCTTTATAAAGGTTTATCTCTTCACCAAGTATTTGTCAATAATGGGAACTAATATCCTTAACGAACAAGACCTAAATCTTCTACAATTAACAAGGCGACGAGCTTATTAGGTGAACTTACAAAGGCTTTGAAAGCATGTCGGTGTGCCGCCATCTCATATATACAGCAACCTGCTCAGAAAAATATGAGCTAGACACAAGAAAGGAGGTTAAAGCTATTGGTACCAGCAAGAGAGCAAGTACCTAGAGACCAAATATCAGACTTGAAGCCATATGGTATATCTGACAGCAGTTCAGGACACATGTAATTGGGAGTACCAACCACCTGAAAAAAGTAGTATTCAAGATAATTTAAGTTCTTTGCCATCTGTCATCAATATGAACACATAGCCAAAAATCCACCAACATATCTCCCTATGCAAGGATCAATCACTTTCTTCTCTTCCTTTCTTTTTTGATTCATTATTTCATCACAAGTCCTTTCTCTAAGTAGCAACTACATTTAGGGTGTTTTTTTTGGTAAAGGACACTTCAAAGTATCAGTCCACATTCCGTATCAGCACACGATTACCACAACACACAATGTCATGACACTTTGGAATCAACAAGTTACTTTTAGTATGCAGCACAGATGCCTTGTTTGCAACCATTAACTCTGGCTAAACAATTTATGCATCTACATGATATGGTATTGTAAACTTGCCACATGTTTCTAGGATTCAAATTCAGTCCTACACACTCCAAGCAAATGGAAAACTTACCGATGAAGCTAAATCATCAGCCTTCATAGTTTTTGCAAGCCCAAAGTCCCCTGCAAAGATCCAAACCATAATAAGAACATACAGACAGCAAACGTAAACTAAGAGAAATTTATTAAATCTATAATCATCCCGATGTACCAACCTAGACGAACATCTTGATCTTTTGTAAGAAAAATGTTGGAACACTGCCATCAGAAAAGAATCATATAAGCAAATAGACCCTTAAGGTTGAAAAATGTGACAAACTGCTATAGGAGTATGGTCAATAAAGCACCTTCAAATCTCTATGAAGAACATAATTTGAGTGGAGGTAATCAACTGCCAGCAACAATTGAGTGAACCACTTGCAGAGTTTCTGGAATTAGAGCATAAAATCCATCAATACATCTTTCAACTTCAGATAAACAGAAGACAAAGTCAGTATACTTCGACTAAGCAATGAAGAGCAATGCCACTACCTCTTCAGGGAAATATGTTCCATTTGCCTTTTTCATCAGCTCGGCCCTATAAGATCGAAAACCCCAAAGGTGAATCGCACAGCACATAAATAAAAACATTCAAAAACTGGAATCAAAATACTCACATGTCTCCCCCTTCACAGTACCCTGTCACAATGCACACAAAGCAGCCCTACATACCAAATTAAAGCTTCTAATCACAAAAACACGAAGAATATACCGAAAGAGATAGCGAAATAGCAAGCAAAGTTGGAAAATGGACAATCACACATAGCTCAACGCGTATCAAATCTCACCTTCTCCACCCAGGCCTCCTTATACTCAACAATGTAGGGGTGCTTAATCCGCGCAATTAGGGCCATCTTCAAATCCACAAAACAAAATGAACAAAACAAATTGAATCACAACAACTCCAAAACCAAAGAACAATCAACTGCACAACTCAAGAAGAAATGTAATCACCTCATGGTGAGCCGATCTTCGACATCTCTCTGTCTGGCGAGCTAGCCTTATTTTCTTGAGCACGTAACTGCAAAACCCCAGAAGCAACTAATCAATGGAGAGCAAAACAGGATCAAAAGGGGCAAACATCAAATCAAAATCAGAGCTCTTTACTTCTTCTTCTCCTGCCTATGACGAACAAGAATGGCGGCCCCAAAAGCTCCCCGCCCGATCTGCTCCATGAGCTCATACTGATCCATTCGCGATTCCATGGCCACCAGATCCGACAGTCTATGTAACTCAAAGCTTCTTACCAGAGAAGAATTTCAGGGCTTCAATGCATTAGATTAGGGCAAAAAAAACCTAATTTTCAGAGAACTGAAAAGCTGGAAATCGGAAGTTTCTACTAGATTGCTAAATGGGGAGAACTCAAAAGATCGTGATCTGCATTAAAAGCACTTTCCATATCGCTCCATCCTTTTGGGTCCTCCTTCAATTTTCACATCTCTCTCACCACTGTACACACTTGCTTAAACTGCACAATAAAAATACTAAACAATGGGGGAATCTTCAACAACAGTCCTTGAATTGTTTATTTCAGGATTTCCTCCTGACTAATGCAATCTCGTAGTGGAAGAGAAAAAGGAAGACTTTTTAAGCACCTTTTCTTCTTGTTTTCATATGGGTGGGGAAGAATCAAAGAAAAGGGCTAATTCAAAGGAGCAAATAGATTTTGTTAACGTACTTTGCCTTGCCCACAATGCGAGAATATCCCCTTTTCTTGGATCAAATCGCCCGTAAAGCTAGGACTAGAAAGTGCACTGGTTTTTTTGTGCGCATTCGATTGTACCCTTGTCTTGGCCACATAAAAAAAAGGGTAATAAATCGTGCTCGTGCACGAATGAGCTACCAAAGATTCATTTGGAGTCGAGTCTAATCTCAGGAGCATTTTGCCTATGTTTACAAAGTTACCTATAAATTTGACGGCAAAATACATATACGGCCCCCCGTACTTGTCATTTTTTTGCAAACGGCCCCCCCTACTTTGAAAGGTTCTATTGAACACCTGTACTAACGTAGCCCTATTTTATTGAACACTTTCGAACTCGATTTCCTTTGCGTGAAGTTCACTCGCTATGACGTGGACTTTTTTTTTTTGGTAAAGCTTATGTGGACATATATTTATGCCATATAATTTATTTGTTTAAATTTTTAAGAAAAAATCATTTACACATGTATAATATTATATGACATGGATTTTATCTCATATTTAAAAATAAAAATAAAAATCAAACCCTATTGTCTCCTTCTCTATCATGTCCGCCACCCACCACCGAACAATCAATTTGGTGAATTCTGAAACTCAATCTTCGGGGCATAAAGGCGTAGAGGTGGTGGTGGTGCGAAATGTTGTCGTCCTCGGTGGTGGTTCTTGACAACGGTGGCGGTTCCATAAAATCAGGCTGGGCGGCGAGCGTGATCCAGCGGCGGTGGTGCCGAACTACAGTGCCCAGTCTCCGGGGAGCAAAGGTGGTGATGGGGAAGGAGATGGGGGTCGGTGGACCCAATGTCGTTGTCCCTGCGTCGGCCGTCGGACCGCGCGCGGCGGCGCGGGTACCTCGTCAACACCGAGCAGCAGCGGGAGATCTGGTGGCAACTACTCCATCCGCTGGGGCTCTCGGCCTCCCTGCTGCTGACCTAGGCCCCCTTCGCCCACTCGATCCCGGCCGTCCGCCGCCCCCTCTTCGAGCTGGGCTTCCGCTCCCTCTGCGTGTCCGACTCTCCCTCCCTCGCTCGTCCACCTCCACGAGGCCAGTCGGAACCCTAACGGCGTCGCCTCTAGGACCCGCTGCAGCCTCGTAGTCGACTCTGGGTTCTGCTTCACCCATTGCGCCCCCTCCAGGGCCCACTTCACCCATCACAAACGGTGATGAAGCAGTCGTGGAAGAAGAGGTGGAGGACGGCAGCCGCCATTGTCGGTTGTCGGAGAGGGAAGGCTCCACATACAGTTCGAGGGAGATGAAGATTAAATAAAAAGTTTTAATTAAAAAAAATCTACATTATTATAGTTTGTGGTGCCATGTCACCAAATTTTTAAAACTATTCTAAAAAAGATTATAAAACAATTTTTATTTAATCTTTTTATTTAGGAAAATCCACCTCACCAAAATTTTATCATTCCACTCGTAGAAGGGAGAGTAAAGTACACGCGGTTTGCCACGGAGGACGATGGGTGCTCAATAGAATAGGGCTACACTAGTATAGGGGTTCAATAGAATATTTCAGAGTAAGGGGGGCCGTTTGCAAAAAAGTTACAAGTACGAGGGGCTGTACATGTATTTTGCCATAAACTGACACTGTACCATTTACAAAGATGAGCACGTGATCTGCACGTGACAATGGGGGGTCGTCATACAATTTGGTATGACATGAACATATTTCCATCCAGATCCAGCTGTATGTGCATGATCTTAACAATGCTAATAACTTCACTCCATATCCTTCAGATCACAACATTGTCGGCCAAATTTTTTTTATAAGAAAACAGAAATATGATGCAGATTGTGTCTCATTAAACAAATGATTGATTTCATTAAAATATAAGTGTGTTGTCTTGGGAGTGCAGGAAATGCAAGAGTTCAGTTGCACATGTGCACTTTCTACTGTTCAGTCTCACTCATATTAGGTGACTGAATCAAAAGCTAAGATTGGGTAACTTCAAATCCAGGACTTTTATGGTTCATGACCTACCTCAATTAGGTAGCTTTCAAATTACATTAACTCACCTAATCCTATGTTATATGTTCAAATTGGATGAAGGGTGTTCTTGCTCTAGATTCAGATCAGTTTTAATGTTGGATTATTTTAGGATAGTACCGGTAGTTTCACCTTCTACCATTCATCATCTTCTCACCAAACCAACAAGAAAAACATAACAAATTGTAGCTACCATTCAAGCCACAGAAAATCATCCAACAAGTAAGGTGAAACTAAGAATCTGAAATGGAGAAATCTTAAAAGATGTTTGTGTTCTCCCATCTTATTATAGAACAACAAGTCTACAAGCTAGACAAATCCTTCCATGCTACCGACACGAAACCGACTGCGATCCAAGTAAACTTACCGCGCTATCGCTTTGGGTCCCGCTATTGCCGAAAGAATACCCATCACTCTCATTCACCATCTTCCACTTATGCAGCATCACAGGCAAAGACACATTCCGACCCGGACCAGTGATTCTCTCACTTTCTCCTTTCACAAAAGGCTTCCAGTTATCAACCAATGGGCTTAGCACACTGACCACATGACCCATGTCGGGTCTGTGGTTCGGGTCTCTTACAGTGCAATGACTGGCTAGATCAGCCACATTGACTATGCCCTCAACGTTGTCTTCTTTGAAGCCCATAGCTTTGTCAATTGCCTCCATGAGCTTTGCTCTGCTAGATTTCATTTGACAAAACCAGTCGGCAAGATAGCGACTCTCCTCAGGGCGCTCCTCATCAAGTGCTGCTAGTCCAGTTAGTAGCTCCATTAGTACAACTCCGAAACTGAACACGTCCACCTTTGTGGAAGCTTTTCCTGTCACTGCAGTGAAACAAAAATGGAAATGTCAATGCTCTTCAAATTCAAAAAAGTATCCTAGTAGAGTTCATGTTTTACTATATCGGTTACTACAAGTAGCAATTCTTTGACATGCCATTTACTACAAAACGGAAGGAGTAATTATTGCATGCCAAATATAACACATGAACAAACAAAATCATTTCAAATAGGTAAGAGGATTTCCTACTAGCATACTCGGGAGCGAGATAGCCAAACGTTCCGGCAAGCTTTGTTGCAACCGATTTTGCCTTATCAGGAGCGAGCTTAACCAATCCGAAATCCGCCACTTTAGCTCTGTACTCATCATCAAGCAAGATATTAGCTGACTTGAGGTCTCGGTGTATGAAGCTATGATGCGCCATGTCATGAAGATACTCCATCCCCCTAGCAACATCCAAAGCAATCTCGAGTCTCATTTGCCAAGACAAAGGCTTCAATCCAGAGCTCTGCCATTGGAAAAGGTGCTTGCTCAAAGCACCTTGTGGCATGTATTCATAAACAAGTAGCCTCTCGAAACCCTCGGTAGAGTATCCATAAAGAGAAACCAAGTGTCTGTGCCTGACTGTAGAGAGAACCGAAATTTCAGCATGGAACTCATTGTGTGCATTGTTACTCAAAGTGATTGCTTCCATCCTCTTAACCGCTATTTTTGTCCCGTCTTCCAGCTCCCCCTTGTAAACCGTTCCAAATCCACCGTGACCCAGCTCATTTTCCGGTGCAAAGTTGTTCGTCACCTTACGAAGAAACTGAACCGAAACCATAACATTTCCTGATTCCGGTGTGCTCATGCTGCCGCTTAAAGTACTATTGTTCGTCGTTGGTGTGAACACACTACTAGTGCTGTAATTCGCGAGTGTAATCTTTGTTGAGTTATCTGGATCTAAGGAATCTCTAGGATGGATCACTGCTGTCGGAAT